>VZUH01087771.1:0-13924 GCA_013401175.1 Xiphorhynchus elegans | reverse complement strand
GAATATTCACACTGTGGTCGGTAGAAGTTTTGCACAGAGAAACATCATTGAGCATCTTAAACCAGTAACTGATTTCAGACTTAGCACATGAATGATTTAACTATGAAGACTTTTGAAGCATCTCAAAGAGAACTGATTCTGAATAATTCTTTTTTATTTTCAGGTGCTATATAAAATATATAACATGTGTAAAAGATACCATGTAAATTTGTAGTGTTTCTTGCCTTCATGTCTGAGTGTTACAATCAAATCGGAAGTACCAACTAGGCAGTCTCTGCATTTTCTGTAAAATCCATGTAAGCAGCACACAGCACACAGTGAGCAATACCTCCCCTGAAGAATCAATTGGGTTTTCCAGGAAGCCAAGGACAGCTGGGTCTGATACACAGATTACTGACCTAAGTTCCTTGGTCAATATTATTCAACTCTCAGACTTGATTTGATAGTTACTTCTAGTTCTAAAGTCTGTGAATATAAAATATTCATATTTTATAAATATGAGTATAAAATCACTTCAGTGAAAGAGCTAATAGGACTTTCAGCAATATTCAATCCATTAACTAGTATTTCGTTATTCTTGGCCAGAAATTATTTTCCTGCGATATCCTTCTTACAGCCCTATGAACATTACTTAATGTATTAGCAGTTCTCTCCTGTAACACTGTAAAATTTCTGAAGATTTTAGATTTGAGATTCACAAAGAATCTCAAATTTGTAGTAATGTATATTAGGAACTGGAGTTTTATGGCTGGAGTTGGAAGGGGAATGGAAACTCTTGAGATACCAATCAACTTGAGTCAACTCTTCGTATCTTCAATTTTTTTCACTTAATAAATGGTAATTAAAGCCAGCCATTCCACAGAAGTCACAGCTGGTACTTTATGTTTCAAGCCAATTAGCCAGAATCTTTCTCAAAGAGTTTTTTGTGTCTAAATGTTCAGTTCATTTCATACTGTTGACAATACCATATTAACATAATGTATTGATGCACAATCAGTGCATTGTGAAATGTCTCTCCTTTGAGAGGCAGGGAATGTGATAGGATTCCCCCTTTAGAGAGATTTCACATGGCATTTTATTTCAGGACTGGTATACACTGATCTGCTTCTCACACACTGTATTATGGCTGCCTTCTAATTTACCCCTGCAAACGAAATACATCATCCCAAAAATAAAAACATCAACCAAAATGTCAGGTTTTGGAAGTGTGAGGCAAGGCCCATTAAAGCTGTTGCAAAAGATCCCTATTTATGTCAGCAACTTTAGGAAGAGCCATGTTCTCATCCATGTCAGGGCTTCAGTTTTGGGCAGGCTGTTGGCAGTGTTCTCAATGCCCCCCTGTGCACATTACCAGGTCCACCTGTCAGCTGTGCTGAGCAGGACAAACAGGTCTGTAATGCTGGAAAGAAGCTAATCTGGCCACCACACTCTTACACAGCAAATTGCTGAAAATCATTCTCAAGCCTTTTTGTAGTAACTAAATGAGGCTCTTGCAGGAATCCTACTTTTATTTTCATTTCCTCGTACACTGTTGCAGTTGTGGTGTTGTGAGAACTAATCACCATTTATATAATGAAGTGCTTTTATGTGATATATCAATCATAAACTGAAGCTAAGTTTTGTAGAATCATAAAAACAATATAACAAACCATAAACCTTCCACTTTTTAGGACTTGAAATTATTTTATTGTAAGAACAGTGTGAAAGTTGCTGGAGATCTTTGCATCTCTAGAAAAGAGCTGAAGAAATTTCTCCTCATTTTAGACTATACATTTTAGTAGCTTGAAGAAATAAAATGTCTTACAAGTCAAATAGTTGGCTGACATAAGGAAAAGGTCATAGAATATCAGGTGGAAGGGGACCTCAAGGATCATCTCCATGCGTTTTAGAACTGGTTAAAAAATTATCTGCTTCAGTGAATGAATTCAGGTAGGTAATTAGGTATATAATGACCCTATTAAGGCTTTTCAGCAAAAGTAGGATTGGTCTGTCTTCATCCAGCCCCAGAGCCCCCTGGTGTTGGCCAGCACAAGGCATTGCCGGTGCTGTATCACCTGCTACCTGTGCTCTCCTCAGTGCCTTGCTTCCTTTGAAGGGAACACCCCAGACACATCTACTTAAGAGACAGCCCTGCCTTTTACGTGGGGCCTGCTATCCAAGATTCATAAAGAGGGCTAGTGAAGAGAGAAGCAAAGGCTGCTAAGCAGGGTGCTTCGGAGATCCATTGTGGGGAAAATAATCCACAGAAGAACTCAAAATTTCATGTTACTATGTATGCTATTCACAGAGGGTAATAATTGCTACTGATCATTTTAAAGGACCTGATAGTACCTCCATGGAAGTGAATGCTGTATCTGAAGTTTGATGCTTATTAATTATAAATTGCTAAGGGGTTCACTCAGATAAATCTCTCTTCAATTGTATGGTCATCACGACTCATACGAGGAGCATGTGGAATCCTATACCAGACAAGAGGGGCCATCAAAAGTGTATCTCCTCTCTTTGTTAAAGGGGACTGTACAAAGGCAACATCAGAAAACAATTAATAATAACATGTAACTTGCTATGCAACGTTTGAAAGACACATCAAAGAAAATACAAGAACTATGAGCTTGCTCCTGAGGCAGCTGTCATACTGAGGCAGAGAAAAAAAAGGCACACAGAAATATTAGATGAATTTCTTTGATTCAACAGTAAATAAATCTGACAAGCAGGAAAATACAAAGAAGATGAAGCATTGTGGCTGGAGCTACCTGAGATATATACCCAATATATTATTGCCATTTTCTCTGTATCTAGTTATGTTCTTTTATACTTAGGTTGAGCTTTGTAAAGATCACAAGCTGCAGATTAAACTGTCTTCTTTTCCTTCTCTGTATCAGTTCCCTCTGGGCAGTTCTGCCTTTGCTACATAATAGGCAGAACAGGGCTTTTTTTTTTTTTTTTGGCCTTTTTGTTTTTTCCTATTAAAGATTATTCACACTCTTTTCCATCTGGCAGGAAAGCCCAGGAGAGAAATGTCAGAATATCTCCCTAAAAATTTTCTTCAAGGACATCACATACTGGGGAAAGGCAATAAATTCCCTTTCAAGCCTGCTGTGTCCATACAGATCTACTGCAGATCAGGTTCTTCTCTGTGCCCAGCATCTTCAGTAGCTCTCACTGTGCCAGGATCTTTTCATGGACACTGCTGCCTTTGGGTCTGTGGGTGAGTGTGTCGCAGCAAAGTCCTATAATTGATTCTCCTTAAAAACAAATTTCTACTGAATGGAGGGGGAATAATTATTACTTCTACATCCAACCAGACGCTTTCTTCCCTTCCTCCAAAGCAGAGTCCTCTCCTCAGGATGTAGAAAGATGAAGCTACCCCACCACGTGTATTTCTCACAGGAGGAGGGAAACCTGTGTCCATCAAGTGTGGCTCAGGGTAGACACCAGAATCATCTATGCTTGTAAATGTCTTTGCCAGAAGATTTTTCAACAGCCGTCTGTTAAGATGTAAAATTCAGCACTGATTCACCCTTTTTTTTAATTTTGTATGATTTATTATTTTCAGGCTAGCTTTCTTAGACTTCTTGGCAATCAGTTAAAACACAATCCAACGTGCAAGACAAATGCAAGACAGGTAGCATACAACAAATTTAATAGTGAAGCCTCAGTCCTTCAAACCACCCTTTTAGAAATGTAGTTTCCTACATCTCAAGAGCCCTTTTTTCGTTCACAGGGTTTGAGATTCCATCAATTTGCAAAATAAGGGCCTTAGCTCTATTGACTATGTGGCATCTTTATCGCAGGCCAGAAGGGCCTGGAGCTGCAATACAGTCTTCAAATAAGCCACACACAGAGGCCCTTCTTCTGAAAGGGTATTGAACAGCATCTTTATTAGACTCTATATTCTAGCTCTTCATGGTTTACAAACCAAACAATTAAACAAAAAGCCCAAATAATTTTATTAGCCTTTTTCATTCTAGTTTTCCTAAATGTTCCTGCTCTCCAGCACACTTAAATAATTCAATATACACCTGACATTGTTTTGTGTGCTTGTTGTTCAAAGGAGAATTGCTTGACTAAAATATCTTAAGAATTAGAAAGTATTGGTCTTTCTTTTGAAAGCTCTTTGCATATGCACGTGATAAATTACAGTATCAGAGTTTGAAGGAGCATGAGAATATTTCAAGAGGAGAGAAGAACAATACTGTTGTCTTCATTTTAGTAAGTTGAATTTTCCAGCCTTTTTACAGGGTTAATACTAAGTGATTTAGCACTTTCTGTGACTTTCAGGTCTATGGAATAATTTCTATATTAATACCAGGAAAATATGCTGAAATTAATGAGTCCTATGTATCTAGAATAAATACACAATATTGATCCTGCTTTAACTGTGTACTTAGCCTTGACATTTGTCCTTGATCTATCAAGGAAAGTGAAAGATTAGGGATTAAACTCTAACTGAAAAAAGATTAGTCAAGATTTATTAAAAATACGCAATTTGATGGGTGATACAGCTCTTGGATTAATGTTTTTTTCATATCTGATCTTACAAAACAAATTATATTAATCAGCAGGTTCCATCAACAACAGTTTGCACTTAGCAAACACCTTCTATCTGAGAATGGTAATCTGCTTTACTGATAATTAACAACTCAAGACAAAGTTACAGGCAAGTAAATGCTATTATCTCTACGGTGTCTGTGAAAACCATTACTAGAGACAGTGACAAGTTTGTTTCAGTAAGAGTTAATCCTCAGAATTAAGAGTCATCAGTGATTCATATGACTTTGTGTATGAGGATCCTGTCTTGACTCATATTAAATGTACTTATTTGTACTTGAGTTCTGCTCCTCTAGAATGATACCTTAAGCTGTATTCTCTACTGTAGAAAACATTTTTAATAGTAACTATACTGTCTTCTAATCAGCTCCTGAAGATGTATATACAGATATAATGAGTTGTCCCTGATTGCCTTTTACATGTCAATATTGCATTCTAATTAGTTGGTTTTTGGCAAGGTCATCATTCTCCACTTTACCTAGAAAAGTGTGATTGCTCCATGTTACTTGGTGCTGCTGTCATGGTGCTTGGCACTGTGCACAGTACAGCTCACTTCAGCGGGGTTTTCCTTGTTAAACAAATGCAACCACATACGTCTCCTTAAACAGTGGTGTTAGTGGGCTGTGTCTGGGAAAAAGAATGTACTCACCAGGTGAGAAGTCACTAGAGGCAGAGAACAAAGCAAGCCTGGCCCAAGCAGACCCCCCAGGCTGGAGGGACTTTCAGAAGAGGACAGTGAGGGTAACTGAGGAGATGGCATTGGCCACCTAAATTTTCTGATGAGACTGGTAACAAATGCATTTTATATTTTAGCTGTATCTTGCAATTTGCCTCATGAGTCCCTTTTTGTTGGCTTCCCTCTTCAGCCACATAACCTGCATTTCAAAGGTTAATGTTGCTTTATCAGTATTTTCAAAGACAGACCTTGACCAAATGTTACAAGCATGACCTTAGAAACCATAAACAACTGACACACAAAATTTCACAAACTGTAATGCTTTGGTACTCCCTAGCTTAAACAAATATCTACCTGACATCAGGTCTTTTGTGTGTGTTTTTTTTAACTGTCAAGGCTGTGTGTTTCTAGACAAATTAACTGAAATTATTGTTGAAGGTAAGCAATGCTGTTTGGCTTGGTAATGATGGCACTCTAACTCAACACTCTCAGTGTTTCACAATGCTTCTCAATGTTTTTCCTGGGTGCAAACAGTTATTTTCTTTCCAGCCTAAGAGTACAAAGCCACACTTTAGGCATGAAGTAAACCCTGAGTTACTTGATGACTCCTCAGGTGGGAAAGGTCAGCTCCCCTCCCATGTCAGATCCTCTGATGTGATTCACACTGCCCTCCAGAGCCACCCTGCTCTGACCCCTGAGCTATCTCATTTTCCTACAGGACTTTGACAGTGCTGGTGGTTCCTGAGACTCCCATGTATTTCTGGTTTTGTGTAAATTTTGCCTGGTTTATTCCCTTATTTAAGTAATTAACAACATGACATTTGAAGCCAACTCTGATGTGTAACAATGTTAAGCTTTCTAAAAGATGATGATAATCAGAAAAATGGTATTATGTTGTGATACAAAATAAGTTTTCATTGTCACTAACTTGAATAGCAAAACTTCAGTCTCTCCTAGGGCAGTTAATACTTGGCCAATTATGAGTACTAAAACATGCCATACTTGCTAGATTATGTGCTGTCAAATTTCCTTTTAAAACCCAAGTGTTATTTCTCCCTATTTGGTATGAATAAGCTTCATTCTGTGATGCTGCATGTACTGTCAGAAAAATTATGGCCATTTCAAAGAAGAAATTAACTAAAATCCTGAATAAAATTCTCAGAACGGTGAAAGTTGACATTTGCATTCAAACCTCACAGCTGTGTCCTTAGTCCAAGGTTTTACATTTATATGTAAATGTAAGTATCAAAACTTGAACACTTCTTCATATGATTAGACCAGACTAAAACAACTAAATCCCAGGAAGAGGGATGGGGTGGGTGTGGTTTGATCAGAGTAAGTCCAGGTAACCCCAGAGCACAGAGCAATTAATAGCAAAGTCAGCACTGACAAATGAAATATCATGAGATACATAATTTATGGAACAATTGTAAAGATGGTTTAAAATTTTAACTGTATCAGCAATCACTGCTTGACAGAAAAAGACCTAATGGGACTGTCTAGATCACAGAGTTCATACCCGACCATTACAGCTGTTCAGTCCTAAAGTGCCCCTGTAACAGCTAGTCAGATCCCTGCTGGGACCTCCTCTGAAATTTAGACCTATGTCAAAAGGCAAAGGCCACAGCCCTAACGTGTTGTAGGGACAGCACACGAGTTACAGAGCATTACCCTCATCCCAAGGTACCTTTCAGGGTAACAGTGATTGCCCATTACAACTGTGCCTTAACTGTTTGTTGGTATTTCCATGTAAGCCTGCAGGGAATCAAACGAAGTTACTTGCCTCTCTGGCTGCCAGTGCACACAGAGACTTCCTTACCGGGGTTACAATTTAAAGCTGTTTTTCTCTCATCAGGCTCATGCAAAAGTTTGGCATAACTACAGAGAACACTTTCAACCCCATCAGAAAGGGATGATGTCCATAGTACTGGGATCCCATTGGATTGAACCTAACAAACCAGAAGATGAGTTGGACATTTCTAAATGTCAGAAGTCTATGGAGAGAGTACTCGGATGGTTTGCTAAACCTATCCATGGGGATGGTGACTATCCAGAAGAACTGAAAAATGAATTCTCATTTTTGCCACGCTTTACCGAGGATGAAAAAAACTACATAAAGGGAACAGCTGACTTCTTTGCATTTTCCTTTGGCCCCAATAACTTTAAGCCTCCAAACACTCTACCAAAAATGGGACAAAATTTGTCACTCAATCTGAGGGAAGTACTGAATTGGATTAAACTGGAATACAACAGTCCTCGAATCTTGATTGCAGAGAATGGCTGGTTCACTGACAGCCATGTGAAAACAGATGACACCACAGCCATCTACATGATGAAAAACTTCATAAATAAGGTTTTACAAGGTTTGTACACAAATTAGTTGTTGGATTTTCAGAGAGACCTTTAAAATAATTTGGTGTTCAGCTCTGTAATGATTTAATCTTTTTTAAAAAGAGGTAATGTCAACAATGTTAATCATTAATTATTTATACTGCATGAGTACAAGTCATGGATCAGGATCTACTGGTGCTAGGGGTACAAACACAGAAAAAACCCCATAGGCCCTGTCCCAGAAAGTTAAAGTCCAACATCAGCATTGGATTTTAAAACTAAATAAGTAAAAAGTTGAGCGAGAAATTAATGAAAACAAATCTATTTGTTATCACTTTTCACTGCTGGCAGCTCAGCTGTAACACCTTTGTGTGGGTACGTACCTTGAGAGCAGGAAAATGAGACTGTGACTAAAGACTGTCATTGACATGCTGGGGTCCTACTCCAGTGTAAAATGCATGAAGGAAATGGGCAGGAGAAGGGCAGTTATTCTTGAAGAATATTGCATACCAAACAGAGACAATATGTTTTAATAACACAGATATAATCTTGGATTTGCCCTTCATAAAGCCAGTGTATGGGGTGCTCTCTGAAGGCAAAAGATTTGCTTTTGTATACAATATAAACACAATTAGTATGACAAGCCTCTGCAAACCCAGTATTTGTTTTCACCCTCTGCCAGTGTGTAGGATTGGTGCTGGGAGTGGGGCAGCTGCTGTTCTGAGAGCCATCACCCCAGCAGGCTGCCCCACTGCTGATGCCACACTGCAGTGATGGGGCAGCTCAGAGCCCTTCTCAAAAGCCTTCCTTATCCTCAGAAAAGGGAAACACAAGTAATCATTTACTCAGAGACCAAGTCAGGAAATACTGTATTACCAACAACTGTAATTAATTTCCAGAGGAAGATTATCCATATATATTTACAGTTGGTTCAAATTGTAAACTTCACATAGCACAACTGTGCAATATATCCTGCCCTTTTTTTTTGAAGGAAGTTACATTCCAGTAATTGATTTATTGTATTTTAAGTAATACAGTGACACAGTAGAAAAGTCTAGATGCAGGTCTGGATTTGTTAGTGTGGAACAGGTAGTTTTTTGGACACATTCACAAGAAAATCCATAGTGTGTTCTCTTTTTGAATACTCTACAACAGACCTGGCTGTGATAACCATCTGTGGAGTTACACTTCTTAAATACTTGGCCAATGTTCAACCAAACACTGCTTATTAAGAATTGTCATCAACATTTTGATGTATGCAGATACTTCAACATTTGCCTCGAAATACAGGATAATCTCTTGATTAATGCATTTTTTTTGAAGCAAAGTAATTTGATCAGGAACAATATTTGGGACATATTTTCATATTCTTACTTACAGAGAAGTCAGGTATAAATTTGCTGTCTGCAGCAAAACCAGTTAGATCATGTTATGGGATAGTGGCTACTAAGACAGCGTGTATCAGGTTGTAAGAACCTATACGTGTGTTTTGGGAGAGTACTGTAAACTTTGCACTGTTTGTAACTCATGGCACCATGAGTCATGAAAGTAGGTGATGTATAACAGCACAATGAACTGACTTCAGTTATGATCTAAAGATGCAAGTGAAGCCACAGCATCTTGGTGGCACACATATGCCTGTCCATGCTGAAACTATTACTCCTGCAGAAGGACTCCAAGACTCCACCTCTTGTGGACACAAAAATACCTTGAGATCTCCTTCTGTGAAAGTCACCTCTGGTGACACAGGGAGCTTAGTTAACTCCTGACCTTTTCTACCTTCAGCAACTTGTTCCTGCCCCCAGCCATCCCCTTTTCAGGATTTTCTCATCCCCACTTTAACATTCAGTGAGGATCCTGCCTTCTCTTTCTGCCCTCTCATGGTCCCTGCAGACAGTGTTACAAACATACTCCCAGAGTGATCCACAGGATCTCTATCACCTGCCTTTTATTCTTCCTACCACAAAATATACACAAAGTAGAGCTTTTTTCCCCTATCCATTTTAACAGTCACAAATTATCATCTAGGCATGCACCATTTTGATTATTACAGCATCTTTTGCTCTGAAAATTAAACTTACTCCCCATCCACTCAGTGTACTTCTAGAAACAAAAATGTTCTCAATTGTCAGTTATGCTGTCCCTAGATGGATGTGTGCTCCCATTTGTTCAGCCTTCCTCCTTGCAGACGTGAAGTACTAATCTTTACTTGCAAGGTCCTTCTAGGCTATCTCTATCCTCTATATCATTCGCCCCCTCTGCATTTTGCAATGGATATTTTCAGACATTTTCATACTTTGTCCCATGGGTTCCCCAATATTTAGAAGTTGCTTTTCTTGAAAATACATGCCATTGTATTGCTTCATTACATTCCCACATCTCCTTTCCAATATTCTGGCTTTGTCTATCAGCTTCTTATATACTCACATTGCAAACTCCTGGGCTTTCTGATTTTTCCATCTGGCAACTAGGAAAATGTCCAGCTGGACTGCACCTGTGCTGCTGGGTACCTTGTTAGTCTGCTGCAGGAATGCAAAAACTGTGCAAAACTGCTTCCTCCTGAAATTGCAGCATGGCATGACTATGGCAGAGAACTTCAGTGGAAATGCAAAATTGTGCAAAGTGAAATGTCCTTAGGAAAAAAGGCAAAGTGACGTTGGGAAAGAATACTGCTTTGAATCAGAATACTTCACCTTATTCCTTGGTTTACTCGTGTGGTGGACTACAAGTGAGATATGCCTTGGCCATCTGACTGTGTCGAAATCCTCAGTAACCCCACTTGGTCACTGCTTTGCCCTTGAAATTCCAGCCCTTTGAAGGCTAACATGAGGAGTTATTGTGCAGTATTTCCTAGCTGAAGCTGGCAACAGGCAGCTAACGTGACTGACCATGGAGTTTGGACTTTTTTTTCCAGGCTGCCAGCTGGCACATGCTGTAAGTGCATAAAAAACATTGTGGTTAGTTGCTGTCCAACAAGAAGCTGTTTTGCAGGTTCTCCTGCCCTTCCTGAAGAAGTGGGTTCCATATCTGAGAAAGCAGTAGTGCTGTCATCTTTCTCATATATTATATGCAAAAGATCCTATGTAGACCCCTTAGCAAGGTAGAGGAATGTTAAGGTTGCCTGAAGAAACATGCATGCACTGCACGCATTCTGCGACTAAATCAGCCTCTGGGTTGATCAACCCAACTTCTTCTAAAGTCATTAACTCTCCCATACCAACACATTAAATTTTTCAATTTACAAGCTGCATAGACATTTTAAATGCTAGAGCTTGCAGAGATCTATCAAATAAAGGTAGAGAGCTTTGGCTTCATGATAAATACAAAGTCACAATCTAGATCAACTGTTGCATCCTTAATTTTTGCTCATGATTATCTAATTTTGTTGGTATATATTACTGGAGGATTGTCAAATGCTGCTGGTGTTGTAATATGTTGTGTTTGCTCAGAGCAGAAAAAGGCATCCTGTGGTCATTTAATTTATTAAGGAACTAGTGACATACATTTTTTTTTAATGAATAAAGATTAAGATATATGTCACAGTTTTGCAATTAATTACAATGGGCCAACAACCCCGTAAGTGTTGAGAAGACACTCAAGATTTTCAAAGTAATTAGCCCTTTCTCATAAGTATCTCCTATATATGTTAGAGTACTAAATATAAGCCTTATGGATGTTACTTTCTCTTACATAGCAATTAAATATGACGACGTAGATGTGTTTGGTTACACAGCCTGGTCCCTCCTCGACGGCTTTGAATGGCAGCATGCTTACAACATCAGGCGTGGATTATTTTATGTAGACTTCAAAAGTGAAAAAAAGGAAAGGATTCCCAAGTCATCAGCACTTTATTATAAACAAATCATACGAGAAAATGGCTTCTTCCCAAGGGAGTCTACCCCAAGCTTGCAAGCTCAGTTCTCCTGCGACTTCTCCTGGGGTATAACCGAGTCTGTTCTCAAGGTAAGCACAAAATATTGAAAACAAATATTGTGAACAAATGACTGCGTAGGGCACCTTGCATTCAGGAATCTCAGTGCACGCTGCCAACAGAAGGTAAGCCATAATTGCATAGCTTCAATGCCAGGTCTCAGATGAGGTGGGTACTGCTGCACCAGCAGACCCCACTGCAGCAGCCCTTCCAGGCCCAGCCCACCCTCACCTTCCCTCTGCTTGTGTCTCCATGTGGCAGATCAGATTAGAACATTTCAGACCAAGAAGTTGACTCCAACCAATTGTTCTCAGGTTATTTTTCAATCAGGGGTTTCCAAATTCAGTCTGCAATGTGGCTGTAGGGATGCCTATGACAGTGTGATGGAGAGGGTGGCGCAGGGCAGGGACGAGGTGGTTGTGCTGGTGGCAGCAGAGCTGCCTGCAGGCTCGAGGTCTCGTCTAAAGTGACTGAACAAGGCAGAAACAGATTCCTGGGCTGACCCTGGCTCTAAGTGCCACTTAGACAAGTGGGTAAGAAGCCATTCTTTAAAAAGACGCAGAACATAAGTGAAGATAACCAACCTAGAGCTTTTACCATCTGAGCTCACATTTGAAAGCAGATCATACTGCCTTCTGCCCAAACTGGGTTTTCTTTATATACTGTATTTTTCTTCAATTTCTGCCTTAAACTTGGTAATTAAGCTAATTGTATGGATGATTAGTGTTGGGATACTCTTTCTGTCATTCACACAGAAAGACAGTCCCATGACCAGTGTCAGCCTCAAAAAAAACCCCAACAAATCCCCATAATTTAACTTATTCACTGACAACCATATAAAAAAAAAAAGTAGAGCTGCTATGTATTTTGTTAATATACAGCATGTAAAAATTCTATTTCCTTAATAAAAAAAACTAAATATTTTTAACTCCACTATATTATTTTATTTTGAAACCTAAGCATATAGAAACAATTGAATATGGAAAAAAACCCCATGTGCTACTCAGAACCTTGTTAACTAGTAAGCGATAGAAAAGGTGGAATTAAATGCTCCAAGCTGTTTGTATCAGATTACTGTGCCTCAGCTTCACAAGGCTGATCTCAGCAGCAGTGCCAAAACAATCTGTTCCTGCCTTGTACAGCCCCTGGTGCTGTTCTTGCCACTCGCTCTCCCGGAGCTGCCCGAGAACTGCTGCTTGCATGACCACAGAGTGAACTCCAGCAGGGAGATGTGTCTCTGGGAAAACACATGTCATGCAGGCTGGTGGCAGGGCAAATGCCAGTGTGCAAACAGAGAGTGCAATTTTAATGTTTTCTGTTGATAAAGGAACAGAACAAGTAAGACAACGCCTAGCACAAAGCCCATATAGGTGAGTTGGCTATCCTCTTACCCCTGGAGCATCTAAGCAGGGCCTTCTGACATCCAGCACTAATCCTACAGCTAAACAGAGGAAAAATGCAGACTACAATCAGGCATTCATTTAATTAAAACCCATTGTAACCCAGTTTTTATTTTCACAGGCAGAATCAGTGGCTTCCTCCCCACAGTTCTGCGACTCCAGCCTGTACCTCTGGAATGTCACAGGAGATGGGCTCTTGCACAAAGTTGAAGGGGTAAAGCTAAAAACCCGACCAGCACAGTGCACAGATTTTGTCAGTATTAAAAAGCAACTTGACCTCCTGGAAAAAATGAAAGTCACCCATTACAGATTTGCACTTGACTGGTCACTCATTTTACCCAATGGAGATTTATCAGTGGTCAACAGGCAAGTTCTCAGATATTACAGGTGCGTTATTAGCGAAGTACTGAAACTCAATGTTCAATCCATGGTCACCTTGTATTATCCAACTCACACCTACCTGGGCCTGCCGGGTCCTCTGCTGAAGACAGGAGGATGGTTGAACCAATCTACTGCCTTTGCTTTTCAAGACTACGCAGCTTTATGTTTTAGGGAACTTGGCGATTTGGTTAAACTTTGGATTACAATAAATGAGCCCAACCAGCTAAGCAATGTATACAACAGGAGCAGCAATGATACCTACCGGGCAGCACACAATTTATTAATAGCCCACGCCATGGCCTGGAGAACATATGATGAGCAGTACCGGTCCTTCCAGGATGGCAAAGTGTCCCTGTCCCTGCACTCGGACTGGGCTGAGCCTGCCAACCCCTACTCTGAGTCCCATTCAAAAGCTGCCAGCAGGTTTCTTCAGTTTGAAATAGGCTGGTTTGCCAACCCCATATTTAAGACTGGGGACTATCCAGCTACTATGAGGGAATACATCGGCTTTAAAAACAGAAAAGGCCTCTCATACACATTGTTGCCATCTTTCACAAGTGAGGAAAAGCAGCTCATCAAAGGTGCAGCTGACTTTTATGCACTGAATCATTTCACCACCAGATTTGTGATTCATGAACCTCAGAATGGGAGCCA
>VZUH01087769.1:127042-155585 GCA_013401175.1 Xiphorhynchus elegans | reverse complement strand
TTTTTTCCTTCTAAAGGCACTGCCTGATCCTGAAGAGGGAAGTTTCATTGGTACAACATGCACTGATCCAAGGCGTGTTGGGGTTACTCAGTTGCTATTTACCAGTGAAAATCACCACTTTCTTTTCCCTTTCTTCTCTCCCCCCACACAGAGTGAAGTAGCAGAGCTTCGTTTTGGCTTCTTTGTTCGGTCTATTGTGCACATTGTTCCAGGGGTAGCACCAAATTGTGGGGGTGGGGGGTGTCTTTTAAGCTTTAAGTGGGACTTAAATTCTCTTTATGCTTTGGGCTGGCATTCTGCATGTGGATTACATTTTAACTTTAAAGCTTACAGTTGAAACCATTGTGTGAGGCTTGTTCGTGATTGCCAAATAGTTTTTGCCATCTGTTAATCACCTCCAGCTCCTCCAATAGCAGAGCAAACACACAACAGGCTCTCAGATGCATTTTGTATAAGTTATGTTTAAATTTTAGCCATATTTTTTGCAACTCTGCTCCAAATAAAAAGATTAACTCCTACAGTATTTCCCATTCTTCTCTAACTCACGTTGCCCAGATATTTTGCTGACATTTCAAGCAGAAGCCCTCTCCAGACACAGTGAGGAGATGTTTGTGGATAATAAATTCGGTTATAGTGGTTCATGACAGACAGTTTCTTGACATCCTGAGTCAAGGCATTTCATATTTCTGTGACAGCTGCCTTATTTTAGCTGGAATATGATGTTCTGTTGGGTAATGTTTTGTTCTAGTAATTCAGTTTTCCATCTTAAATCACTGTAGGTAATGTACATTTACATATCCTGCTAATGGCTAGTTTGATAATGACTTAATTAAGCCATCAGACGACAATGAGTTGTGAATGAAGCAAATTATTGAGCTGATGCTTTCATGAGCAACTGGAGAAAAACAATATTTTAACTTTTTCTGTAATGAAATATTCCTACTGTTGAGCATTGTAATTCAATTTGTGAGCCATGACCTCTCCTACACCGCGGTTATCACTCGGATTAATAAAGAGCCAATTTGCCGTTGCAGCTCCGTCACTTGGGAAATGATGAGGTTCACATTGTCTGGTCTGAGCACACCCGCAACTACCGCAGGGGCATCATCCCCACCGACTTTGGGGACGTCCTCATCGTCATTTACCCCATGAAGAATCACATGTTCTTCATAGAGATCATGAAGAAACCAGAGGTATGTTTTGGCCGCTTTGCCAGGGTTGTCATGTGTTTTGCAAGGGACCAGCAGTTCTGCTGCTTAAGTAAAGCTCAGTGGGTTTTATTTTGGGGGTTATTTTTTCCCAGCAAATGCCAAATACAGCCTGTCCATCTCAAGTGAAAAGCTGAGCAATGAGCTCATACTTTAAAACTAGAATTACTAATGGTGATCCCAGTGCCTGCTCATTCATTTTATAGTCATACTTGATGCTTACAGAAATATGTCAGAGTTCTCGTCCGTAGAAGTTACTGCAGAAAGCACAGTATTTAAAAACATTGTGTGTTTCCACCATGAAGCAGTGAAAGCAAAACACTCGTGTGCTGTTGAATCACCCCAGTGTCAGGTCACTGTTGTAGGTGTGGTGCTGTGCAGAACCTCACAGGTGTGTGGAACCATCCAACTCACCTGACTTGGTGGGATGATGTAGGCATTGGATATCCTGACATCAAACCAAATGCTGGAGGCTCACTATTTTCTGGTTAAATCATTGTTTGCTACCACATTTGAGACCTTTTCTTAAAAAAAAAGCTTTTTTTTTTCAACATGTCATGGATGTGTGTATGTACATCTGTGCACATGTGTGAAAAAGCTGCTTCAGTAAATGCTTGTCTGGTATATTATGGACACCAAAATGTATATAAAATATACTTTATGAAAGTAGCCAGTGTGATAAGTACAGTTTCCTTTATATGAAGGACAATATTTATCCAAGAGAGTAACCAGCTGTGGCAAATGCCTTCATCAGATGACATATTTACCAGCTGTAGACAATATTTTCTGAGTTGTGGATGATGGAGCTGTTAGGTATTAACAACCAGTGGTTTGTCAGTAGACTTTTCAAACTTGAAAATTTTCTAATAGTGGGGTTTTTTCCTTACACTTGGTGTTGAGCTGTGCAATTTACTTTTTGGGCATTTTAGCTTTTAGTGTTCCATTGGGAAAATGAGAATTTAGTGCGAGGAACACGCTTGAGACCTCTCTGGAGCAACGAAGAAAAGCTGTGTCATCTTACATATTAGTCAAAAGCACCCGATGGGCAGCCAGAATAAGAGCTAACTGGAAATTTAGTGTTATCCCTACATTTAAAGTACAAACCATTACAATGTAATAAAATTAATCCAGACATTTCCAGGGCAAGTGTGGCTGACCTTTTGTTCACCAGCTACTGACCCCAGGGTGAATGAAAGAGGCTTGCAGAGAGAAATGTCTGTTGTTTGGCTTCAGTCCCTGGTATTTAAATTGCATTCCCTAATCGAATGAAAAGGCTGTCCTCTCTATCAGGTTACAGAATCCATGGCAACATTTGGCCTTTTATATCCATAATGTTAGCCTTTTTGTTTGCAGCCAAGTAGAGACACCTGGAGCAATGTTAACATTAACCGCTTTAGCATTAATAGCTTCATTATAGAAGAATTTCTGATCAGATAGCTGTTACTTTTGTTATGTTGCTTCAGCTTGTATTGTTTTCATTTTTGATCTCCCTGCTTGGCAACCGGGCAATGATTTGCAAATTTTTTTTGTCTTGATTAATTAAGCAATATAATTATCAGGAACCGTGCTGCAGTCTTTGCCCGACAAAGCTTGGGAGGGAAGACAATAGTAAGTCTGTTAGTGTGAATGCATTCCACGCGTCACAGATGCACGAGGATATTGGGAACAATGAGAGGAAAAGCTGCCTGCGAGAGGGGACAAAGCATGCCAGGCAGGCTCGGCACTGCACATACCGCCAGGGACATGCTGCGGGTTCCCTGGGACACAGATGCCTCGTTAGATTGCAGCTCGTCATCAGAGATTAATTCTCAGCCATTTGGTACAATAATTTACCCATTCCCCACTCTTTTAACTAGTGCTGCTCGCTGTAGAGGGGAAGTCTTTGTGCTCGGAAGGTTTATTTAACCTTGCCTACTTTTACTGCGGGCAACAGAAATAATGATTTTTCTGTTGGAAATTGGAACGAAGCAGGTGTTTGCAGCGGGCTGAATATTAATTTTTGCTTCATGGATAACTTGCGGTGACATTTGGAGCACTCGCAGAAGGGGATCTTTCCCTCTGCCCTCTTCTTTTTAATTGATTCCTGTCCAAGCAGGCTGTTTTTTGTAACCATCAGAGCCCTGCTTTGCCGGGATGGGTGTTTAATGCCGGGGCACGGAGCTGTGCCGGGCGGGGGACGTGCCCTGTGTGTTCCCCTGGCCTCCCCCAGACCCCTCCCGAGGGCAGAGCCCCTGTGCAGATGGGAGCTGACGAGATGCAGCTCCATTGACTTTAATGACCCTCGGCGAGGCCGCTGGATCTGCTGGGGAATGAATAATTCTGAGCTTTGTGTCCGTGCAGGCGCGTGGTCCGGCCGTGCACAACCCTCAGCTCCTCTCCCCCTATGGGGGGCATGTGTAGGGATGTGTGTGCTTATCCACACATAGGTAAGGTGTGTAACACACACACCTCATCCACAGTTTGTATCTATAAATTCTGTAGTGCTGTGATAAGGAACTCAGCCCCACTCCCCAATTCCAAGCAGTCTGAAACAGTGGAACCAAGTCCTGTAAGCAAAACCCACCTGTCCAAAAAGCCTGACAGAATTTCCCTGCACTGGTAGTGTCTGCTAATCTGACTTTACATATTTGGTGTTTGGTTGGTGGTATAACTTTAATACCAGTATGTACTTAGCCTCCTTATTGGTACTTAAAATTATAATTTTACATTCTTTTCTCCTGGTGTCAATACTTCTAAACAGAGCATGGAGTAAAAATTTCACTTAGAAATGTTATTGCTTGAAGAGGAAAAACTTGGTGCTCTGGAACAGTATTATTTTGGTGGCATAGATTTTCCTCTGTCCCCTTTCTTTCCAACTGCCTGAACAGTAATGCCAACAGTAAATAAAAACAAAGGCAAAACCAGTATGGAAACGTTTTACACTAATCTGTTTTTTGGGAGTAGGTAATTTATTTTAAGTAAAGGAATGACAGAATAAGTGTGTGAAGAGACAGCTGTCATTTGCAGATGTTATATTAAACCCAAATTTCTTCTGTAATTCATTGCCACTTCTAATTAGAGGAATTCCCTAGATGCAGGGGATTTATATTATTCCCTTTGTCCATTTATTGAATGACTGTCACAGTCACCCACAAGCAGTTGCAGAAGAATAATAGAGGGTATTTATTTATGTGATAAGCCTTTGTACAGATGGAAAAAATCCATAGCTTAAATATTGGTAATTTCTGCTGGCTTCTGTTTAGGGCTTTGGTTTGGGAGTTGGTTTTTTTTCCTTCTGAGTTTGTGAAAGGGAAATGAGCTTGAATACTTGTAAATCCTAAAATTTATTATGTATTTTAACATCAACGTTTCCTGGGTTTGGCAGGCCAGGTCTTTTAGGTGTCTGCAGTTCTGGACATGGTTGACTTTCAGAAAGCATCTCCTGATACCTGGGCCTTTATCTGCAGAGCCCTGGGTCACCAGGGGGCATCATATGGAGGTTCTCTGGAGGTGAACCTGACAGGGCAGTGTTTGAGCACCTTGAAGTGCTGGGTTGGGCCCGTTTGTGCCTGTCCCAGCTGTGTGTGCTGCCCCTGAGAAGGTGCCCTGCTCTGGCATCTCCTCTGCCTTCCATGCACCTCATCTTGGTCCAGCTCAAGGTTTTTTCCCTTGCATGAAGTTCATAGAAGGAGTTTATAGAGGATTATCTGAAGCAAATGCATCTTTGCAAAACCTCCTACCAGTGTTAGATTCAGACAGTGAATCAGGGTGTTATGTTGGGATCCCAGAGAGAAAACAGCTCTTTATACCTACTCCCTGTGGCATATCGATTGCAAATTCATAGCTGGATTTGGTTCCTGTGTGTAACAAGCTCGTGTTTACCCTGCTGAACGTTCTGTGAGATGTGTATCCATGTACAGCTTGCTGAGGGCAATTACAGAGGATTTAAACCCTTCCAAACGTGGGGGATGAATGGCACACTGGAGGTTTCAGCGTGTGGAATAACGTGGTCATACTGGTTTGTGGCAGAGTGCTGTACCAGTCTCCTGTGGTGGTTCTGAGGCATATCTTCTATTTTGGGTTCCCCAGGTGCCCTTTTTTGGTCCTCTCTTCGACGGAGCAATCGTGACAGCGAAGCTGCTGCCCAGCCTCATCTGTGCCACGTGCATCAACGCCAGCAGAGCCGTCAAGTCCCTCATCCCCCTCTACCAGAGCTTGTATCCTTTCTCCCATGGGGCAAGGCTCCCCTGGCTAGGGTTCTTACTTCAGAGCACCCTTCTGCACAGAGGTAGGCTTGGATGAAAATTCTTCCCGTTTGATTTTATTGGCAAAGGTCTTTCTTTGTGTCCAGCTTGATGTTTTCAGTGGCTCATGCCAAGTTGCCCAGTGTTTTAAAAATAAGATGGTAACATCACACGAGTGGTCTCACCAGCAGCTTCCATCTTGCTGCTGGTGGACCTGGACTTAGCACTGGTGCTTTGAGCTGTGAGTAATGATAATTCTCAGTTTTCCTTCATGCTCATAATACCATCATACATTTTATAGCTTGTTTTGTGAATCACATCACTTATCTCAGGACCAACACTCACTGCACTTTGCCTTCTCTGGGGAGCTTTTGATTTGAGTATTTTTCTAACCATGTGACTTGGAAAAAGAGTTTGTAACTGAAATATTTTAATCTTTGAAAGAACATTAATGAATTAGTTTGAGATGCACATTTTTAAAACACAGAGTATCCTCAAAGTACAAGTTGTTTTTTTTTAAAGGCTAAATTTTATCCAGGATACTTTGCAGAAGTCATCAGAAGTTAAAAGTAGCACTGTGGTTAAATAATTTGTATTTTATTAGCTGAATTGTGTATTCATTGTAAAGCACTGTAAAGGCAGTTGGTGGTGGTTGTGCAAACCATGGCAATGCCTGACAGGTAAGTCAAAACTTGATGACTTTCCCACTTCCGTTTCTTGAGAGAAACTTAACCAGCTCCTAAAACTGTCCTGTGCAGAATATAGCTTAATCCATGTGCTTCTCAGTCAGTGTGCAATCCTGAAATAACAGGGTGGTAAAACTAACATACGTAGCAGCAGTTACAGCAACGGAGCAATTCCAGCCCCTTGGGCCCAGATGGAATCCTCTGGTTCCAGAGCCTGCCCAGCATTCTGTGAGTGAATGGTGCCTGCCAGCTGGCCGTGCTCCTGCTGTCCAAGGGGGGTGTCCCTGGGGGTCCCTCCGTGTCCCTGGGGTGACACGAGCAGCACAGACACCGTAGCACAGGGCACTTCTCCACACAGGTTGGAGGCAGCATCTGTGCCTGCATTCTTTTCTGCCTTTTTTTGTGGCTGATGGTGCACCAGCAATGTCTATAGTGAATCAACTGCCACTTGTCTGTCTGATAAATGGAAGTGGATTGAGAAACTCCTGAAACGGGACAAAGTGAATGTGGTGGGCAGATCCCATCAGGATGACACTAGAGGAGGAGAGAAAGCTATCCATAACTCATCCTGCAGATAATGATGCACTTTGAGATATACTAACATTCATCATTAGCCAGCAATTGGAATGTGAGTGTGTAGATGTGTAAAGGTGATGTCTGAGCCCAGTGGGGCCACATTGCTCCGCAGCTTCCAAAGGGACAGTGACTCCACTCCAGAATTTGCTTTGCCAGCTGCTCTGAGGAGAACGGGAGGGAAACAGACCCAGAAGTGCAAACAGTAAATGCAAGTGCTTTTTATCAGACTGGGGATGAAAATAACTCAAAAATGTCAGAAATAAAAAGCAATGATCCTGGCAAAGTAAGGGATGTTTGGCACACACGAGCTGTAACCATGCAGTTGGGGTGAGCACTGAAGGCTGGAGTGAGGCAGAGCTGAGGATTATCTGCCACTTCTTGGCACCTGGGTCTTGTTTAAAGGCACCACCCACACTAAGGGTCAGTAGCTAAAGGTGTTTCAATTCAAGTGTGATTAGAAATGGATCGAATTCTTCATGTGGTGTCAGTGCTTCAACAGTGATAAGGTGCTGAGTCTGTGGTGCTCCTGCTGGAGCAGTGGCAAGGTGTGAAGTACCTGCTTGGACTCTGCTCCAGGTGGAGCAGAGCCATCATCCTCACTCTTGCCCCGTGTGGTGCAGGGGGACGGGGACAGTGGTGGTGGCTGCAGGGGGACAGTGGTGGTGGCCACGGGATGCGCTGCGGGTGCAGGGTTGCGTGCTGGGGAGCTGGGGCAGCGTCTTGCCAGCAGTGACAGCTGAAGTCACTTGTTGGAAAGTCTGTAAACTCCAGCTACAGCTGCACTTGTCAGGGGCTGTAAGGGAAGTGTAATCAGCCACAGAGATTAATTTGCATCTCAATTAGGCAAGAGTCAGGAGGAAGCCTAGGGTCTGTTGCTGGAAGGTTGGGGAAGAAATCTCCTCAGGCACAAAAGGCTCCTGACTCGGTGCTCCAGCTCCAGCGAGCGGAGGACAATATCCGAGTCGGGTTTCCATGGGGACCGGGACCGCAGAGCCGCGGGAGCATCTCCCTGCGCCACAATCGCTTGGTCATGATGACACAAATTCCACTGTCGTGCCCACATAGGGTTTGCTCTTGAAAATCTCTTTGAAAATGAAGACGGTAACTATGGCAGACCACATCAGACTTTTTCTAATCTATTTTTTATGTTTATGCAACTGTCTCTGTTTTAAGGAATTCATAGGGTAGGAGAAATATTAATTGCAAAATAATTAACTATATTTAAACTTCACTTTGAAGCCATTCTGGCTACAAGTGCTTTGTGTCCATCAAATGGCACTGAGCAGGAGCCAGCCCAGGGCACAGCTCAGCTGTCATTGGAGCAGTGAAAGCCCCCTGTCTCTGTAGCTGCTGTGGATGATTGTGCATCAGTGTATGTTCAGAATTCCCATTTATTCCTTCTTGGTGCCACGGAGCACTGAGGCGGAGTGGCTGCAGCCCCTGCTAATTGGGGCTCTTGCCATCCTTGAGTAACTGCTGAGCATGAGGCAGTGTGCTCCAGCAGCCTCTCCAGGATGCTTTTCCAGGCAGTAACTGGGAGTGGAAATATCCCTGTGGTTTACAGAAATCATAAGCAATAAGGTGACATAAATTTGATAAGAACATGGAATAGTAATATTTAAGTGTGCTACAATTGCTGTATAAAAAGGTAGATATTTATGCACATTTTCAAGAGCATTTGAGCTTTGTGCTGTGAAAAGGAAGGAACCACCACTCTCACAAACAAATAATTGTATATCAAAATGAAGCAAGGGTCTGTTCAGGACCCAGCAGTGCTGAATATTTCAAAATTGGTAGGAATGGTGCTGTAAAGCTGCATCTCCCAGCTCTCTTCCCACTTGCACGGAATGAGCTGTGTGCTGGCCAGGATTTCTGAACACCCGTGTGCTCTGGAGTGCCATCTCCCTAAGCTGCAGCAGAGCACGGCTCTGGGAGCTGGGCTTGTCTGTAGAGATAAATTCTGGGGGGAACCAGTGTTTGGATTGAAGTGCTGTGGGCTGAAGGACAGCTGCTGTCTAAGCTGACAGTTTGTAAGCTCAGGAGCTGGTAAACCTTCACATAGGAAAATATATCTAGTTTGGCAGATGTCAGGTGCTTTGGTTGGCCCATAATTTAATGCTGGTCTCCAAAAAAACTTTGGGATTTGGGGATAGTGATGTCTGAGCAAAAATCTCCCCTTAGAATGCCTAGGGAAATGCAATGCTGACTGCCCAGGTTGTCTTTTTTCATGGAGTAATTTCCTTGCTCCTTGAATTCAATTGGTTTAATTGAAAAATTATTTTGGTGCTATTTCTATTATCTTACCGCTTTGGGGGGTTCTGCCTCCGCTATTGCAAATAACTCTTTTACTCCCAGTCCTGCCTGGTCTCATTAACTGAATTTGAAGAAAAGTAGGAAAAATCCCAGCCTGCCTGAAGTGTTACCTGAGGCTTGATCAGCACTTTGAAAGCTGCCTTGGGGAGGATGGAACATGTCACCCTATGTGCTTTGGTGATTCCTGGTAGTATTTGAATTATTTTCTTAGCAATTCAAGCTACATGTGTCTTCCTGTGAATGAGTAAATAGGACGGGAGTTCCTGTTGGGGTTTATTAACATGTTGATTATAAAACTATGTCTGTGAACAATCTTGCTTTTAGGATAAATTGGTTTGGTCTTATGGATAGGAAAGGGGTTTGATCTTATTCTGCCTGTTGATTCCTGCCTGTTTTTCATACTCTTCTCCAGCACCTTGACTGGAGCAGAGTCCAGGAGGGGAAGAAGTAGCTGATGGGGTAGGCATGGAGACCTGTGGCTGTCAGCTGCAATTCCTGCTGTTCAGACTGGCCATTTCAAGTGCTGGGCAGGTGCTCGTAGCAATAAAATCCTCACAGATCTCTGACATCAGCTGTGCCACTTCCACCTTTTAAATTAATATAAATAGAATTATAGGGGGGCTGACTGAAATACTCTTAGTCTTGTGAGAAGAGAGAAATTAACACTGTGACAGTTTGTGTCCTGGTTTCCAAAGTTGTTCCTGTTACATGTTGTTTGTTCAGAGAGAAATCCTGAAGGTAGAAGAGATTTAATTTCTTGTTCAGTTTCTCCCTGAGCACTTTGCACCAGAACACATCCATGTGTCCAGTGCTGGAGGTGTCTGTGTATGGAACAAGCACGGTGGGGACAAAAAGAACTTTACAGAATATCTGAGCACTGGATGTCAGCATTTCCCTGCTCACAATTTGCAATGCTGTTCGTGGGCCAGAGGAAAACACGGCCCTTACATTGGAGAAGTAATTTGATACATGAGTAACTCTTGCTGTTTTCTCCTCTGTCATGCCCATGGTGTGCCTGCTGACCTGTGGCAGCCAGCAGCTCAGTGGGGTAAAGCCAAAACTAAACACATGACACAAAAAAGATATCCATACCTTTAATTCATTTCATTGCATTCAGATACTGACATACTAATATACAGGAGATGTGTTAATACCTGGAATTGAGAAGATTAAGCAAAGAATGTCAGCTTCGAATTCTGAATTAAATCCTTTTCTTGGTTTAAGCCAATTTCTGATTAACCTAATATAGAGTGCCTGATCTGCTTACCTACTTTATCTGGAAAAGAAAGGAATTTCCTATGATGGACTTAATTATGTGAATGGCTGTCAAATGTGCTGGAAGTGCATGTGGTGTTGGATATGTTTTGTGTTCCTTTCCACGTGTGTTTTGTGGTGCTGCCGTTCAGAACTCTGCTGTGGGTACAGGGGAGTGTTTGATTGCACCAGAAAAATGAGATGGAAAGCCCGCCACTCTTAGAGAGGGCTTCCAATTTGTTCCCTTTATTCTACCCCAAGAAGTTCTGCCCTCCAGCTATATCGATGCTGTTAGAAATTGCTCTGAAATTCTAAAGCACGTGTCACAGGAGCTGTGACAATTTATGTGACATGGCATCTGACGGTTCTGCCGAGTGCTTGGCTCTGTGGTCAGTGCTGTGCCACCGTGGCTGCAAAGAGCAGCAGGTCCCTTGGTGCCCCTGGGGAGGGGTCCCTCTCTGGCCAGACCCGAGGGATGCTGAGGAGCCCGTCCAGGCTGTGTGGGCAGCACGATCGATGGCTGGGCTGTCTGTCTGCCTTCCCTCCTCACAGCGAGAACCTTCTCCAGGCACCGATCGATGCCTCTAATCTGCTCCAGCCTGTAATAAGTCATGCGAGGCAAAGCTTTTAGGTGGCATTACATGGGATTGTGGAGGCGGCTCCTCAGCTCTCATTCATAGAGCTCTTCATGGACTCGCAGAGAATCTACTGCATCCCGCCGGTGCATGTCTAAAGACTGTCAAATGCTTCTGCAGGTCTGAACTCCACATGCTGCTGTGGTGTGTGGACACAATGGGATCGAATTGCTGTTTTCTGTTCCGTGGCCATCCCTGTCCCTGCTCCCGGTCTCTTGTGAGGCACAGGGCTTGTTCCCGCATTGCTGGGATGGCAGGGAGGCAGCACGTTAACAGTGCAGTTTATTTTTCTCCTCTGACATCACTATTCTTCCCCATGGCTGGAAGCTGTGAAAATCACTGAAGGTTGTTGAGAAAGGCCCAGGCTGATTTTGTCGCAGAGTTTTAGGCAGCAGTGACTGCTGTCCCTCCTAACAGTGCAGCTTGGTTGGTGTAATCCCGCCCTGCCAAAGCACTTCCAGGGGTCTGGGCTGGAAGGTTTCCCCCCGGCTGGTTTGCAGGGCACACAGCGAGTCAGCCTGGGACAGGGCTTTGTTTGGCATTAGTAAACACTCCTGTCACAGCGAGGTGTGAACTCGAGCTTCCCTCTCTTCAGGCCAGGTACACAGACGTGCAAACACCTGTCCCGCGGTGCTTAGTGTTTTATCTCAGGTCAGACAAAGAACCTCCGACTTCTGTTTCAGGAGAGGCTCTTGTTCTTTGGTTCTTTGGCAGAAGCAAAGTTGTCTATTCAGGTTACTACCAAGTACTTCGTTCCATCTTGTGGCCGATTTTGGTGGTTTGCTGATTTGATTTTATTTTTTTCACTTATACACCAGACAAGTCAAAGAGGTTCCCATTTCTGTGTATTTCCAAAGTAAGTTCTGACGATTTTGCTGTTACACCTCTGTTAACTTTTGCGGGATTTGCGGCGCTCAGACCCCCTGGTATCTTTCGGAAACTCGCGTGTGCGCTCCCGGGGGCTGCCCGGGTTACTCTGCGCTGTCTGTCTGACCAGGGGCAGGGCCGGGGAGCGCACAAAGCGGGGCGGGCGCTGCCCGGAGGGGACACGGCCGGCGGTGAGTGCCGAGCCGGCCCCGGGGTCGCTCCCCTCGGCGCGGGGCTTTGTGCCTGCCGGCCGCCTCATTAGCATGCTGCGGGGGCGAGCCGGGCTCCGCTGGCTTACCAGCTGTTCCTGCTGCTCGCCACAATGTCCGGCGGGCCGGGCTGGCCGCGCACACGGCGCTGCCACTGGGGATGCCCACGTGGCCGCGAGCGGGGCCGGCCCTCGCATGGCATATGGTGTCTGGATTCATACAAGATGCAAAACTATTCTGCCGCTAATGCACAATGACTCATAGCATTGCTAATTTTTCCCAACAAAAGCCCCACTTCCACACCCACACTTTTAACCCCTCAGGCTAAAAAGCCTCTTCTTTGGTTTCAAAGCCTTGGAAATGTAAGGAGGTGGCTTCTGGATCAATATCTGAAACCCTATATTTATTTTAAGCATATGCACGCTCTAACGCTTATTTTAAATTTCTGTAAAAGGCAGTTTGCGAATCGCTGCTCTAACGTGCAGTAATTCTTTCTGTTCTAAAGTGGATTCATTGTCAAATACCGGCAATTTAAAATTTTTTTTTTGTAGTTAACATAAAAAAAAAGGTAACCAAAGATAATAAAAAGTTATTTTTTTCATCTAGGAGAGAATCCAAACACTGTAGCTGGTGAGTCTACAAGGATTATATATTTCAGTGCAAGTTCCCAAGCCGCTTGGTGTAAGCAGCTTGTAATATTTGGGGATCTTTGCTATTTACTGGCTCTTTGGGGAAAATAATAAGGCACTTTCCAACTAGAGGGAGCTGCTGGTATCCCTG
Source organism: Xiphorhynchus elegans (assembly GCA_013401175.1). Taxonomy (NCBI): domain Eukaryota; kingdom Metazoa; phylum Chordata; class Aves; order Passeriformes; family Dendrocolaptidae; genus Xiphorhynchus; species Xiphorhynchus elegans. Next base: position 142,834 of record VZUH01087769.1, on the reverse strand, counting down.
ATGCTGATTCTTAACCTCCCAGTCTAATTCCTTTGTGCAGAACGTACGGCGATCGTTTTGACGTTTTAATAAAATCAAGTTAAATTACCCCGAGTAATTTAGATTAAAAGGATGCGTCTTAATTCTTGCAGCGTAATCATCAAATTAAACTGCGAAATTCAGGGAAAACTAAAGCGCATCGTGGCTGCGTGGCACACGGGTGCTCGGCATGAATGTGGAATTATATAGGTCATGAAAAGACTCGTTAGGAGGGAGTGAAAAGCCGCGGCTCTCGCCCTGGAGACAAAAAGCAGAAGGGAGGTGTGAGCGCAGGGCAGGAGCGGGCGCGCCCCGCATCTCCCGCTCCCTGCGCCACAACAAAGGAACAAAGGGACCTGCGGCAGCCACCGGGGTGGCTCCCGGCACACACTTGTTACGGGCTCCCAGGGCGGCAGCAGGTGAAGGCTCCTGCAGGCAGCGGTTTCGGGAGTCCTGCCTTTGGAAAGGGCTCCGGTGGGGATGGGCGTTCCACGCTGGTCTGCGCTGGAGCCACCAGTGGGTCTGGTGGGACGCCTCATGGCCTCGACAGGGTGCTGGCCTTGGAAACAGCAGTCTCCATCCAGCGAGGCTGTTCTGATGTCCCCTAAACCCTCTCGGTGGTGGTGGGAAGGTGCAAGGGGTGCAGAGAGCACCCTTGGGCATTTCCATGTGCACAGCCCCAGCACTCTGGATGCCAGTGGTACAAACGTGAAATTGCCAATACAGATTCCCATCGTTGTCAAACTTCTCTTTTTCTCTTTTGAAGAACTGCTGACTGCAGTGTATGGTGTCCCTGAGCCATATATGCTGCAATTGCTCAATCAAAAGTTAAAGAATAGTTTTCTAAACAGGAAAAATGTTTTTAGATTTAGCTGTGAATTTGCCTAATGACGTTGTTTCTTTGAAAATGACTGCCTGAATCCAGTGTTGGCTTTGAGGAGGTGACACAGATCACCTTCTAACTCCCCTCTAGCCTGACAGGTTCTGTACAGCTGATACTAAGAGAATACAGCACAGATTTTTTTGGTGCCTGCTACAAAAAACCTAGTTTGACACCATAGTCTTGCATCATTCTTTAGAGAGGAAAGTCTCCCCATCTACCTGCACTTGAAAAACTTTGAAAGCCATCCTGTTACTGAGGACATAAAGGTGGTGACAGCATGAGTGAGGGACAGGAGAAAGCTACATTTTGTAGCAGGCTTGCTGGCTGGCATGTTGAATTTGTGTTTCCTCAGCATCATACTTCTGTGTGTATTTCCCAGTACGATTAACGACAGGGTTCTGGTGTATAAACAGGAGCAGATGGCTTTTAATGATTTCTTAAATCTAATGCTTAGTAACAATCTAGTGCATGTACAGTATTTTCTGTTAAACAAAATCTCAGGTAATTTGCTGGCTTTTAATACCTCTCTGAATTGGCCTGGCCCAGGTTTTTTAGAAAAACTCTGACTTCTGCTGAATGTCTGAATTTATGGCACCTCTTTGGGCTCATCTACCTTGCTTATTTTCACCTTTGTGACAGTGTGAATGATCTAACACCTTGCTGGCCTAGAGTTTGTAGGTTTCCTTAAGTAAAGCAGGCTTTTTCCTACTCACCTTACAGCTGGGCAGGGCAGTGTTCAGACAGCAGGTATTTCACTTAAAATTGTAGTGATACCTGTGTAACTTGGTGTCAGCTCAGTTTCTCAGTGCTGCAAAGTCTTAACACCAAAAACGCATCATGAAAGTGAATTCATTGAAAGCTCCCAGGCCCTTTGCTTTTCATGTGTTCCTGAAAGCTCTTACCTGAACTTGTGCCATCCCTGTGACCCTGACTGGCTTCCTGGTATTGAAAGGGGACTTGTCAGGGCTGTGCCTGTCAGACTGTCACTGTTTGGGCCACACAAGTGCAGCTGTACAGGGAGGATGACAGAGGCATTGAGCTGTTAATAGAGGAATGAGCCCTGAAGCTGATGCTCATAACTCCAGATATCATAAGTGAACAGGTCCCTGTACTGTGAATTTCTATCTCACCTCAGCACGTTCCTCTCCCTGCTGCCAGCCTCTATTGCAGCTGGGAAATTCAAGGCTCTGAAAACACCATTTCTCACAGGCAGCTCCAACTGGCAGGGAATGGAAGTGGCTGGGATTGCTTTTCTGTTCCTTATTTTTTAAATAAAACTCCATATTATTGGAAGTTTGGGAGCTGTAGGAATAGCAGTTACACCAGTCTGAGTAACCCCTGTGCTCTGCACCCTCCGAGGGCTGATCCAGCCTCCTGCCTGTCAGGGGAACAGTGCAGCCCTCCTTGTTAACTCCCTGGGGCTGGCAGCACAGAGGGATTGTTCCCATCCAGAAGAACTGTTTTAACTCGAAACCTTTTCTTTCTGGGCTTTCGTAGAGCCTGTTGGGTTTTGTGCTCCTGTGTTTTATGACTTGTTGCCATGATAATTCAGCTCATCTTACAGGTTTCTCTAATTGTGATTGATGTGTAATCATTCATTTTATTGAACCTCATTAAGGTCTGCGAACCTCTGTCCCAACTTACAGTAATTAGAGCCCAGATAGCCATTCCATCTGTTCCCAAGCACTGGTTAATTAATGAACTTTTAACGTGTTCTTTGCCTTGTAAAAGCCCTCAGTATTCTCAAGTTGCTGAATAGGATTTGCATGCCAGCATTTCCGTTTGTTTTAAATGCCACAGCAACGTGCAGTTTGGAATCCCAAAAGTCAACACACAAAGTCCTGGGATCTCGGAAAGCAAAGTGGAGAGATTTTACTTTCTGCTCCCACTTTGTGCAGCAATTACAGTATCCATAAAACTGGGGTTTGCAAACAAATGGCTCACACGGACTTCAGTGTTCATTAATGGCCCAAACAACGGGTTTGGATCTTCCCCTGTATCACTAAAGAAAACACACAGAGACCAGGAAACCAAATGTTCCATTTTTCATGTTGGCACTCATTGAAAAAAACATTAGAAACATGATACCTGCAGATATGTGTTTTCCTCCCCTCGTATTTCATCCTTTTGTTACATTTTGAGCATCGAGCACGAGACAGCTTTGTGAGTTTTTTGTAGTGTTCATTGTAAGGAGATTTTAAGATGGAGCACAATTCCAGTGCTGCTGGAGCTGTCAGGGCACTGTTGTAGTAATGGTCCAGAATTGGGAGAGAACAGCAGGACCCAGAAAACAGCAGGTACTCAGAGTGTTTCTCTGCTTCATCTCTGGGTTCTGACTGTGCAGTAACATGCTGAGTCAGGGATTTAGGTGCAGTGAATAAATTGTTGCATTTTAAAAAATCACAGTCAATTTCTGTTCCCTGAGCAGACAGGATAGACAATATTTCCAGCGTTGGGAGTTTTAAGAGAAAGTTTGCTTTTGTTTGTTTAGTTTGATTTTGGTTTGGGTGGTTTGTTGGGTTCTTTTTTGTTTTGCATTGCTGCATTTGTGATCTGCTGCTGGTTTTTCATACAGCACAGTGGTGTAGGGCTGTGGCTGTGCTTTGCCTCATTTGGATTGATCTGTGTTTACCTCCAATATTCAGGACAAGAATTAAGTCATACTACTCCCTCAAAATCCCTTTCAGCATCCAAAGGCCGACCATCTGTCCAGTCCAGCCATTCTTTCCTCCCCCAGTAAGCATTTTAGCCAGTGCTTTGAGCAAGGCTGTATCCTGGCGAAGCCAAATATGAAGTGAAATAAAAGTCCTGGGCCTGGGGCCATGTTTAGCCACACAAACCCTCTAAATTGGGAGTGGTATTTGTGAAATGGGTGTAGGGAGCCCCTGGTTTTGTGTGCCTTCAGCATACTCTAGCATGGTGGGTGTCCAAGGCACACGCAAACTTCCCTATGGCAAGATTTCCAAAACAGCTATTTTTAGTTCCTTTTCCAGTATTTCCATATGCCAACTCATCCTCTCACCACTGACCCCACACTTCAAACAGTCCATTTGGCAAATCCACATGTGCTCTGCTCCTCCTTTCTGGGACTGAAGTGCTTTAACTTTCAGGTCACTGACATATCTGCAAGCAAAACAGGATTTTTCTCAAGCTTTTTGGAAATAAACGTGTTCCACTGGGACCATGCTGGTTTGAGCACAGTGTCAGGTGTGTGAGGCTCAGCCATGGGGCCTCTGCTTCTCAGTTGCTGAGGTTCTGCAAGTCCAAGGCTGGGAGCTCTTGACGTTTTTCCAAGGTGTATTTCCACTGGCTGGGATTGAGCTATAACCAAAGGAATTGGGGTTTTTTTTAGGAACAGATCCATTCAATATGTGCATTTACTAAAGCTTGTTTATAAAATCATGGCATTCTGTTCAAGTTGATAGTTAGGGGGATGCAGTTCTGTTTGCATGAAGAAGACTGGGATGTCATTCCTGGGCAGCCCATCTCCTGCTCTCCACAAGCATTTGGACTCAACAGTCCAACACTTTGTCAGCAGAAAAAACCTGCAGACGGTCCTGGTGAGATTTGAGCAGCAAACAGGGCATTCTGATGGATGAATGAATGAATGAGAGGAGGGATCTCTTGCCCCTCTCCTTTGGTGGGATTGTGCTGTGGGCCTTGCTCTGGTTTTCAGGAGGTGCTTTTCCCTGCTGTGGTAGCAGAGAGCTGTTCTGGTGTTTGCTTCTCCAGGCTGATGGATGGGAGTCCTCCCTAGTGCCAGGAGATCTACAGGGAGAAATCCCTGCCTTCCTGCAGCAGAATGAGCATTTTGGGGTAATAGAAGCTGTATACATATTTTAGGAATATTTTCTTTTAAACCTGTAAGTATGGGTCCCATTCTACCCTTACTTAGCTATATGGAAGTGTTAACTAAGTGAATTACACTTAAGGCTGTTTTCTGATAGGTAATTGATTTTAAATAATAGGCATTTACATTAAGATTTTAATATTGCCTGTATTGTGTTTAATACTAACTTATTTTTAGATTAAAATACTTTGGTGGGTTTTCTGTATGTTGCCTGTAAAATGTGTTTGATGTTATTTGGGTTTATTAGGAGAGATAAGAAGGATGTTGTTCTATGAACTGTTAAATATTATTGTGTGTTAATCCATATTTTAAAAGTTCAAAGTCTGTGCTAGCTCGTGCTCCTCTGTTCTTGTTGCTGTTGGTACAGACGTCCTTGTATGGAGCATTCCCATTTGTGTGAAAAACAGAATTCAGCTCAGGCCATGCATAGATTGTCAGAAAGATTAAAGTGTGCATCGTGCTATTTTTCTTCTTTCAGAAAGGGGCCTTTGATGTGCTAATGTTCACTTTCTCCCTTTTCATTGCGAAGTGCCGGGCATTGTTTCGAGCTGCAGAACAGTATCTGCTTCAGAGGCAGATTCAAACACCCCGTCCCAACCTTGCCCAAGGTAGCAGCAGAAGCAGTGCTGTGAATGGCATTGCACGGGGGATCAGATAGCAGTGTGCCTGCACAGAGAGCCACCACGCCAAAGCCAGGGCACTTTCTGAAAAGAGATGCTGCAAAAAAGCCAAATATTTAATTCCAAATACCCCACTTCCACGTGCCGGTGTTCCTGCTGTTACACCAAGTCACACATGGGTCCAAACCAGAGCACTTGGCAGTGCAAAAAGGTGCTGTAGGCTCTGAAATCACTCCCAAAACCAAGGCTGTCATGTATTTCCAAAGTTAATTAGCAAGTGAAATTATTTGGATGGGCTCATCTTGTGCTGCAGTGGGCATTTTCCATCTAATGGATAAAATTGTGCAGGCTGCTCACAGGACTGACTCACACCCAAGTAGCACAGGCCTGATGTGGGTCATGGCACAGTTTGTAGCTGCTCGTACTTATGCCAGAGGCACCCGTTCTCCTTTTGTTACTGACTGGGAAGAAACAGCTTCCTGAGTTCCTCGGGAAGGTAAATATGGGAAGCATCAGTATGTAACTGGGCAGGAGTGAGTGCAGTGTTGGGTGTGCTCTGCAGAAGACAGAACAGTTGGCAATTGAGTGATAAAAACCTTATATTTAAAATTGGGTGAAATTTGGCAGGCGATTTTTGAGAAAGTTAATCTTAACCCGTAAGAAAACTTGAATACAGGAAAAGCTGACAGCATACAGCCTCCCTGCTGTGTATGCTGTCCCTGCATGTTCTCCTTCTCTTCTTCCACCAACTCTGATGCTTCATTAAAAATTCATCTTCTGCTCCCTTCCTTTCTCTTTGGGATCCCCATCATCACCTTTTATACCTGAAATGACTCATCAGTTAAGGATGTCAAAGAACCTCAGAAGTGTAGCTTGAGGCAGCAGTGTGAACACGAAGGAAATGATGCATTTCAGCAGAAAACATTTTCAGCAGTGTGTGAGGAGGCTGTGCCACCTGGGGCCCCAGGCAGCAGGGCCTGTGCTCCTGGGCACACACGCCTCGTTGGGATCCTCTCTGTGATCTATAGGGCCGGGGACGCGTGCCGGGGAAGGGCCGGCCCGGGCGGTGATTTGTGGTGCCCGTCACAAAGGAGCGTCTCTGTGCTGGCTGCAGAATGAGATGTGTCAGGAGGGGCTGGCAGGAAGCAGATGGAAAGGGCTGTGCAGAGCCTGGGCTGGCGCTGGGGGCTCCGAGGCAGATTTTGGGAGCCTTGGAGGAAGGGACTGCAACAGCACAGTTGTCACCAGTTGCCATCCACCTCTCCTGCCCGCCCTGGCTCGCAGGGACTGGTGACTCTCCTGCGTGGTTTTCCCTCCCATCACAGCTGTGTCTGTGGCAGCACTGGCTCACTCGTTTGCATGCTCAAATCAGATTAATTGTCCGTTTGAACAAAGTGCTGCTGCTCTGTGATGCCGTAATCACATGGCAGTGGAAGCTTGTGCTCCATAACCCGGGCACCTGGGCAGTGGGCAGCAGTGCAGAGCCTTGGCTGTGCCCGGGGATTGCACAGCAGAATTGCAGTTTCTGTATTTCTGTGACCCCAATCTTCTGAGCACCTGGGGGGTCTCACCTTGGGTATGGGTCACTGCACCTCCTACCCCGGGACACGCAGCTTCCATGGCCCAGCCCCAGCCTGGCTCTGCCCCTGCAGTGCCCTTCACCTTTTAGTCTGCAAACACACACCAAATACCCTGAACTGGGAAGGACTCCAGTGGCACCTTACCTGTTTTTTGGAACCACCTTACTGGTTTGTCAAAGCCCTTCACGTTGTTCCTGTCGTATTTCTTTCTGTAGGCAGCAGTTTTTTCTTTTGCACTGATTTGGGGCAGTTTTCAGCACTTCTGCTCCCATTTCCTTGTGCATTCTGACCTGTGTGTAATATCCTGGTTTCTGATTGCGTCTCATTCTCACTCTTTTTTATGCCAGTTTGAATTTGGATGGTCCTGGGTGGGTGTTAGAGCTGGCTGTCAGCTCTGACATGTCCACCATCCTCCCTCGTGCTTTGTCTCCATCTCCACCATCATTTCTCCTGTGCTTGGATTTAGAACTTGGTTCTTTAATAGTGTATCATACAGCTCAGGCAGCAAGAGCTCAATCAGCTCTTGCCCTATAATTAAATGTAATGATAAGACTCCATAGTCACCTTGAGTTACTTGAAGCCTGAGGAAAATATTTTCAGAAACAGTAGAACAATTAGAAAAAGTTAACATCAGTGAAACCATTGCATTAACTTGCCTTTTTGTGAAGGACTCACATTTTTAGCTTTTCTCCCTCCCCACTCACACACACCCCCAGCTTGATAAGTTAAAAAAACTGAGATTTCATAAACATGCACCAGAATTTTAATTTACTCCTTTGTGGAAATGGGGAACCATCACAGCATGGACATTGGCTGAGCTGTGCCAGGAGAGTGGAACCCAGTTCCTCTACTGGGAGGTCACTTCCAGGGAAAAACCTGTTATTTTAAGTCCTGCCTTGATCATCTGCTGTTGGGCTCAGATTGTCCTGATGTGGTGGGAGTGCTGCCCTACCTGTCCCAGGCTGGACGCTGGAAAGAGTATTTTCACTTAATGGATTTTGAGCAACATTATTCAAAGATCAACAAAAGGCATTGTGTGTTATATGAATAAAAGCTTTCCCCTGGATCCTTGTTAACCCTACAGTGCCGAGCCAGTGTAATTGAAGTGCAGCCACCTGGCAGGGAGCTCTCCCATCAGCTGCTTTTGGAGTATCCACAAGAGTTACAAATATGCTCCATGGTCATTTTAAACCTCTCTCCTCTTTATTTTGATTTGAATTTAAAGCTGGGACATTCCTGCTCATTTCTTGCTGTGTTTTTTCTGATCTGTTCTTTCCAGCCTGTCTCACTGCAGCAACAAGTACGTTTGTGTTAAAACATCTTGCAAATGGTGTCACTCATAATGGATGTGATAATAAGCCCCAGTTACCTGTCCTTGATTGTAATAAATGTAAATTATCAAGTATAATAGACCTGAAACTGAGACATTTAGTGTTAGACACAGAAATAATGAAAATAATCTGTAAGAAACTAGAAGGGGCGAAATTATTTTGTGTAATTGTATTTTGTTCAGCTTGTAGCTGCCAGATCATCGTACTCTTATCAAACTGAGAGGAAGGGTTTGATAACATTTAGCAGATGAAAAGATAGGATTTTCCCCTTAACCAGAGAGTGAGAGTTTGACAAGTTCATTGGTTATATCCAAAGCACAAAGGTGCCCCTTTCCAAGATGTCACTGGCTGTGATTGAGGTACAACTAGAAGAACTGAGCTTTTTATTGTTTTAGGAACAAATCCACTCAGTATGAGCATTTATATTCCATATAATTCCAGGAATTCCTGTGTCTGAGTGCAGCTCCATGCTGCCAGTCAATATTTGGAAACACTTAGAACTGCTTCAGCGATTATAAACTTTGTAGAAATTGTATTTTCAGAGCAGTTAAATTTTTCGGGATTTACATTTGGAAAACATTTAATTTGGAAGACCTGGAAGCATCACTATTGAATACCAAGAAATGCACATCTCTTTGTGTGAGTGATACCTGGCATTCTGTAAGCAGTGGAGGAGGGTGTTTGTTACCTCCCACAGTGCTTGTACTCCTTCCTCTAACAAGATGTGTGTAAGTCAGCTCAGCAGACACCTTGCTGCTCATTGTGGGCAGAAAGATTGATTCAAAACTAACCAAATCACACTTTCTGTTTCGTTTTATTTAAAATCAAGAAAAGCAGTTTCTTTTGTCTGTGTTCATGTAGATGACAACGGTCTGCTGACTTCTCCTTGGCATCTGTGCCCCATTTAAATAGCACTTGTGGCATCGTGCTCAGAAACTTAAAACACAGGCTGTTCCCCTGTAATCTGAGCTGGTTTGTGAGTCTGCAGGTGCCAGCACATCCTCCCTGCCCTGAAAGCTCTGGGTGCAAATGTGCACCTAAGGGTGACTCTCCCTGTTCAGCACAGGTTTGGGAGGCAACGTTGTCATGACCCGTTATACCCGCTCTGTCATTCTCCATTGAATTCTGAATCACAAATATGTCATTATCTCCCCCTTCCCCTGCTGCCTCTCGGTGTTCAATTTTCAAAGCTGAGAGTTACAGCTTCTGAATGGTTTTGAGTATTCCATTATCCCAGGAGATTCCCAGCTGTACATTCACCTGGACACTGCTGTGCTGGAGCTTGCCCTGTTCCTTGTCTCAAGGTGCACTGTGGAGCAGTGGGCTGAGGAGCAGAGTTTGTGGGGCAGGTGAATTTTTTTTGGTGACATTTCTGGCTTTAGGAGAATGTACTTGTGTTGGGGGAATGAGTTGTCAACAAGTGTAGGAATGTTGACTGTGCTGAGGAGGGTACACATGGCTGTTTAACTGGAAACACTCCTGCCTGCAAGTCTGTGTGTTTGTGTATGTGCAATGCCCAAAGCATAACAAATTTCAAAAACCTTAATAAGTCTCTCTCTTATGGTTTACCTTCTTTTTATTATAAAATTTTCAGATATAACATTTTGTCAGAGTTTTTGGGAGGCTGTCAGTGCAGTTCAGCATCCGTCTTCATGAGAGTCCCTTGTGCAGTGCCCTGGCAACGACTGTGCTGGGAAAGGGCATGGATTCTCAGTCCTGCATGGGGCTCTACATTCTCTGGTCTTCACTGCTGCTAGTGCAGAATCCAGGTTTTCAAAACATCTCCAGGTGTGCCTGGTAAAGGCCATCAGTAATGTCACTATCCCTCCTAAAGGGTGCTGAGGGTGACATTTAATGATGCTGAAAATCCCACTGCTGCTGCTCACAACCAAAAACTTACTAGAGTACTCTTTTGGTGGGAAAATGCTCAAGCTTTCAAGAGAAGCCCCTTCCCTGTAACACACAGGCTGGAACAAAGGCAAATAAAAGTATGAGAGTATTGATGGTATGTGTAACAGCAGTAGCCCAAGGATGGCACATTATCCCTGGGTGTACAAACAGACCATTTCATGGAACTGGGAGGCATAAGGAAATGACAAATAATTCAACCTTTGTACCTTTGCCCTTTTTCTAAGATGTTCAGAAGTAACAGCTCATTAGTGGAATTACTGGAATAGGTGCATTTTGTTAGTGTTTGAATAAAATTAAGACTGGGACAAAGCAGGGGAAGCATTGCTCAGTAACACATGACCTTTCCTTCAGTTATGTATCCCCTGATGCTCACCCCGTTGGTGAACAAGGCAGATAATTGCAGGACACGAGCGTGGGCAGCTGTACAGACACTGATAACATGGGACAGCACGGTGTTGGAATGATCCCTGCAAATGGGACCCAGGGACTTGTCTCTCCTGTGAGCCCTGCACAGCCAGGGCCTGCAGGACAGCAGCTCCCTTTCACAGGCAAAGGCAAGATGTTCCCAGGCTCTGCTCCTGAGGAGGGTCTTGGGAAAGGCCATCCCTCCTGCAGCACATCCTCTCAGTGCTTCACTCTTTGCGCCTCTCCCACCCATCTGCAGTTTTTCTGCTTCTACATTATTTCCCTGGGTGAAAAAGTACTTTGCTAGAGGAAACAGATGGAAGATAACTCACCTCAGTGTCCTTGGGAGAGAGGACCTCAGCGTCTCTGCTCTGGGGCAATGGGAAGGTGACTTTCAATTAGGCCTGGGCAACTCCTGTCCTTTTATCTCAAGACTGAGTAGGGAACTACTCAGTATAAAGGAAACATATATGGAGGGAATCATGCCCTCTAATTTGCTGGCCAAAAGCTTGTGCCACTGATGTCATGAGAGCTCTTGCAGTACAGAACTCTTTCAGAAGCAGCTTCTCGGTGGTTAGGTCTTTGTGTGCCCTGTGGAGTTACCAGTCAGGGCTCCTGCTGCTCTAACTGGTAACAGGCCATGATGTCATCATTGGAATCAATAGAAATATTTTCATCAAAGCCTTATCAGTACTGTGATAAGCACAGAGTGCAGCAGCTGACTGGACCTTGGATGGGCAGAGCAAAACATACAGTGTTGCGTTTGAGACACCGCTGTGTGTGGTTGTTTGTCACCACTGAGGAACACACTCAGCGAGAACAGAGTTAAGGAAGGGGATGAGAGGCTGATCCAGCTTTTTTATTCTCTGTACAGTCAGGACTGCCTGGGAGGAGGGCATTGCTCTGGGTAGGGATGAGCACGAGTGCCACGAGAGCCCAGAATTGCATTAGAGCAGGGAGGTGACCCAGCATCCCCTGGCTCCTGCTGTGGCACGGGCGCTCTGTGACGGTACGTGTCTCTGCTCCTGGGGGCTTCCCACCACGGCAGCGCCAGCAAATTAAGATGAAAGCTTGTTTTCTGCCTTATTCATAATAAATGCGAAATTCTCCCCGAAGCACTTGGCATGACTAATGTGCCACATATTCTTGACATCCCAGAGCGGCAGGCGAGTGCTCCTGCCAGCCGGGTGCTCGCAGCACACCTTGGGCCACGTGCTGCCAACAGCGTCGGGAGCCAAGAGCCGGCGCCGGCTCCACACAGAGAGCAGGAGCTGGAGCCTTTTGCCTCGGGGCACCTTCGCTGTGGCTTTGCTCTTACACTGCTTGATTTGCACGGAGATGCCGTGACACCGTGTGAAGCGTGTTTCTGTTGTTGTTGTTGTGTTGCACTTTCCACTTGAAGGCAATTAATGGCAACCGTCTGCGAGGGGAGGACGTGCTGCGCCGTGTGTGCTGGGAAGCGTGGTGGCGGCATGCCCTGTGACTGGGCAGGCACAGGCTCTGTGGGACCTGAAGCACATCTCCATCAGGCAGCACCGAGGGTCTTTTGTGATCCTGTGCAGAGACCCAGGCCCCGCTGTGGGGCGGAGGGGGCAGAGCTCCAGGCACAGTGCCGGGGCACTGGGCAGGCGCTTCACAAATGAGGGACCCATTTGCAAACCTCTCTGTACCCGTCATTTTCGGGGAGAGCTCTGTCTCTTGCCCGCCAGAGTGTTCTGGGCTCCAGCCATCCCCCTCCAGGCCCCCCAGCACAGCCTGTCTCTGCGATTGTGCACGGAGGGGTGGCAGAGCAGCAGAAAATTATGCTGCGGAGAGGATGAGCTCTTGGTTTTGGCAGCAGAGGATCATCTGCCCGTTTTGGATAGGCAGGAGAAACAGCAGCCCTGGCACAGGCTGGCCCTGCTCCGCCGAGGGAGCGTGAGGAGCCCTGGCTCCCCCGTCCACAGCACGGACAGATGGCTGTGCTGGGGGCTGCAGAGGGGGCCCAGCTCCCACAGACCCATCGGTGGCACAGCCTTGGCTCACACGTGTCTCCAGTGTTACGTGGACCCGTTTAAGGCACGCATCACTGGAGAGTTTGCATCTCAGCTGCTTGGTTTATAAAAAGCACATAAGTCTGCGGTTGCTGACAGGTAAAATTTAATTGCACCTGTTCAATGAAGGATATATGTTACTGAAATTCCCCCAAAAGTTCTCAGTGAGATTGATGCGGCAGGGACAGTCAGTAGACCATAAACGATGGTGAGCCCAATCAAGCAGATTGAGTTTCACCCCGAAATTGTCTAACAGCACATTTTAAAAGCACAGTAACTCCATCCTGTGCAGAGCTGGGGAGGACAATTAGGTGCAGAAAGGTCATCTGCGAACACATCTCTGTTAACCTCAATTTTATGGTTCTGGCTTTATCCTGCTTTGGTAAGTACCAAACATTTATGTTCTTGTTTGTTTTCTAAACCGCTGTCATGGTGTCAGGAGCAAACCCATTTTTGTGGAACCACCTTTGGTCCCTATGATACAAGTCAGGAGGAAACTGAAATAGGTTTTTCTTGCACTGAACAGTAAGCTCAAAGATTTTCTGCAAGTCTCCCTAGTTGGGTGGAAGAAGGAATTGGCACGTGGACATGTAGACAGCCTTGATGTCTGATGGGCTGGAAAGAGCTGTCTACCTCTATACTTTCAGCTTGTCCACTGGCCAGATGCCCTGAAAGCCCTTCTCTGGGTGGGATGCTCATCACAGATGGGAGTTGCAGTAGGTTCATGCCAACAGTCTGCATTAACGGCCTCAGCAGTCCCTGTGGGGCTGGAGGAGCAGGCGTTGGAGCGTGTGCTCTGCCTGGACCCCTGTGGTTGGGTGCCAGTCCCGGGACCAGTGCCCCGTGGTGTTGGCACGGTCTGCAGGCTGTGGAGAGCAGCCAGGCAGTTCTCCCCTTGCCTGTCCACAAACCCACAAACACTTCTGTCCTTTATTTGCCCGTTGCATCAGCAGAATGCACCGTTGTTTCCATGTGTTGGTGAAAGTGTATAAATGCTGCCAAAATGTTTTTTATTTTCGAATAAAATGAAAGTGAGGAAGGACTTGCTGGCCATTACCATCAGCAGGGTTGGGGCCCTGAGGGTTTTGCTTGAGGTCAGCACAGGGTTAACGTTAATATGGAAAAGTTCTACATTTTCAGGATCTGCTGTTGACAAATAATTGCCTTCTATATTCCTATTTCTGTAAACTTGCAGTTAGTTATGGTTTAATGTTGTTGTGTGTGCAGAGAAGGAACCGTTGAGCAGATCCTGACCCCAGGATGGCTCAGGTCACCTGCAGAACCAGACGACAGGGTTTTCAGTCTTTACATTTTAAACTGTGTGTCTGAAACTGGCTCTGTTAAATGTGGAAGTGATGCTGGTAGGTGAGAGCCGAGCGCTGGCTGAACGTGCCTCTCCAGTGAATTCTCCAAAGCTTCTGCCTTTTGTCTCCCTTTGTATTCTCCATCTGGAAGGGCCTGTGTATTTCACCAGAGAACTTTGCAGGTTATCCTGCTGCTGCAATAAGATGATGTGTTTTATGGCAAATAGGTAATTTCACATTTTAATGTGTTGGAGGTTTTTTTCAAACAGCCTTCCTTGTGCCGTTGAAATGTTAAAGCAATTGATGTACTGACAAAACACTTTTAAAAGCTCATAATATTCAAATAGTGAGATTTCATTGCTGCATTCAAATAGGAGGTAAATTCCCGCTCTCCGCAGTTTTTTGTGTATTCATGATCAATAATTCCCACCTTGTCATGGCTCTCAATGTCATTATTTCATATGAAATGAAAAAAAACCCTGTTTAAAACATTTTGCCCTGGAGTTTTGCCTCAGCAGAAGCAAAATGTAAAATAATGCAGCCACTGAGGGATGGGTCAAATTGCCGTACATATTAAAAGAGGAGCTTTTGATCAGCTCCTTCAAGGGTCTGGTATGACTCCATTTATCTGAAGATCTCAGGGGACGCTCCAAACCTCCAGATAACTGGGGGCTTAGTTAATCAGGGCCGCCAGCTGTCCAGCCTTTCGCCGGGGTAGGGTTCAAGATCACAGCCCATCCTCTGCAGCCAGGCCACTACAGCAGCACATTTGCATCCCTGCAGCCCCAGAGCCCTGAGGCTTCTCCAGCAAAGCCAGCCAGGCACTTGGGGCTCCCTCCTGGTCCTGCTCAGCCCAGAGCACTGCCCTGAGCTGGCATGGGGCTTTGCTGATCCATAGGTTGCATTTGCAAACCAGCAGTTCATGTGGCACTCCATCTAAATGCTGCTTTAGGGTTCAGGCCACCTGGGTGTCAGGTGGGCTCTGCCCAAAGCTTGCAGGAGCTGGGACAGAAAGTTCAGGTTCAAATGATTCAGTGCAACCTTGTCATGTGTGTAAGTCAGTGCCATTTCGTGGCCAGCTCTTAGGCTGAAGGCACAGCACGTTTATGTGGTGCAGCTCTGACAGAACTGTTGCTACAGGGATTACTGGGATGGATGTGTTCCTGCAGGGGAAGCTTCTTGAGGCCTTTTTAACAAGGATGAAGGGGTTTTCAGAAGGTTCTTTACAGCTTGTTCATGATGCCACCAGGTTAAAATTCCCAAACTTCATAAAATTTTAGTTGACTTCTTATTTTAGTGAATCCCAACTGTTCTCCCCACTCTGTGAATGTACTGAAAAAGAGATGGTGTCGAGTTCAGTTTAATTTTCTGCAATCACTTAATTCTCTTTTGATTAAGCTGTAAGTAAAAATGAGCACGGGGATCCCACTTGCTGCCTACAGGCAGGGAGCAGAGAGCTGAGGGGAGGCTGGACAGTGGAGCTGCTGTGTGCAGCACTCAGCCTCACCACGATGGGGGTATCTGCACCCCTGCTTTTGGCTCTTTAATCAGCAAGAGGGTGCTGCCCTGGGATCTTCCTCTCTGAGGTCACTCTGGATCTGCAGGGCTCTCTGGACCCAGCGTGGCACAGTGTGGTGTTTGTTCCTCAGCTGCCTCTCCTGGGGCTGCCCAGCTCTTTGGCCCAGGGGTTTTTCCCAGTGTTTTGTGTGGCGATAGGATTTTACAGGGTGCGAATCAAACCTGGCCAGCGTGTCCTCACCGTGTCTTCCCATGTAGCATTTATTTGAAGTGGCAACGCCTGCGGTGTGCTCGCAGTGGCTGGGGGTGCTGATGTACGCGATGTGCGGGGCCATTCCA
>VZUH01087769.1:106230-127032 GCA_013401175.1 Xiphorhynchus elegans | reverse complement strand
TACCCAGCAGGGCACGATCAGGGGGTGCTGATGTGCGGGGTGTGCGGGGCCGTTCCTTACCCAGCAGGGCATTATCGGGGGGTGCTGATGTGCGGGGTGTGCGGGGCTGTTCCTTACCCAGCAGGGCACGATCAGGGGTGCTGATGTGCGGGGTGTGCGGGGCTGTTCCTTACCCAGCAGGGCACGATCAGGGGGTGCTGATGTGCGGGGTGTGCGGGGTGTGCGGGTCCATTCCGTACCCATCAGGACACCACCATGCAGAGCAGGCCGGCCCTCCCCAGCCCCCCGGCCCCGGGCGGTGTGTCGGGAGCCCGCAGGCTCAGGTGGCCGCCGGCCCCGGTGTCGCCGAGCCCTTTGAGCGATTTGTCACGGCCGCGGCGCCCCCGCTGCGCCCGCACGTGCCAGCTCCGTGTCGCGGGGCCCGATGGCCAGACGGGCGCGCAGCCCCCGGCCCCGCACGGCCCTGGCAACAGCCGAGCGCCGAGGAATCAGCATCTCCATAATGAGCGCTGAATGGCATCCGTCAGTCCCTTTAGAATAGGGCCCAGGCGTGTGCCTCCTCTCCGAGGAAGTTTGGCAGCCTATTCATTAACAAGAGTCATCAGGAGTTCAGCCCATAATGGGGAGGCAGCCCCGCACGCTGCGGGCTGGCGCGGGCAGGAATGTGTTCTCCCGGGCTCGGGGAAGGGAGCAAAACTGAGCAAATAACGCTGTCAGCAGGTGCAAACGCTGCAGTGCTGGCTATTGATTTTCTTTCTCCAGGCTTCCACGGGAAGTTTATAAGAAGATTTATCACATATCAGTCGTCCTCTGCAAGCATTAAAAGCAAAATTCTTCTTTTCTTTCTCTTTCCTTTGTTGCCACCGTGCCCGCAGGAACTCGTGTGCATGAAGATGTGCTTTGCTTACTCCCCTCAAGGTCGACACTAGACCGTCGTCTCCTGGTTTTAAGCACTGCTTTACTCTGATTTTTTTGTTTTTTTTAATACTGTTCCAGAGTGGTTTTGTTAATGTACTGCAAGTCACAAATGGCACTTCAATATTAATTAGTAATGCTTTTCAATTCTAAATACCCTCACCTGCATTCTGTTGTCACTGGTGTTATTCTCCTGCTCCTAATTTCTAAATTCAGCTTGGCCTTTGCTCCCACTGAACAGCCTTGCAGAGCTCGAGTGCATTTTCCCGTAACAGAAATACAATGAGGCCCTGCAAACTTTTGTTTTCACTGAGGAAACAGAGAATGAGATGTCATCCTGGCTCCTGCGAGCCGTAATTCATAAAGTCATACGTGAGGCTCTCCAGCCCATTGTAGATTTGTCCCAAGCGTTATCCTGTTATTGGAAGTGTATGATTCACCTTCTGAGCAGACAGAAGCTGCACACAAAAGGGGAAGATTTGCTTTCTCCGCTCTGAAAGGCTGCTGCAAGCAGGGGTCCTATTAAGACAGCTGGAAAGTTGCTTCAGCTTGTTACGCTTGTAAGTTTTATTGGTGACTGGTTTTTGATTACACATTTGAATGCTGTGTGTTCCAGGTTGCCGAGTTTTAATTAAAAGGCAATAGTCTCCATGTTAGCTCGCTTTGTTGTCTGCATTATGCAGGCCATAATGCATGCAAGTTGTGGGCTGGGTTTGTCCAATGTGAGTTGTTTATTTCGGATACATAAGGTTGCACCTTCCAGCACCTGCCCTAAATGCAACTGCCACGCTTTCAGAATTGTGTTTATTGCGATTAATTTCTTTTGAGAAGCCCAGTGATCAAATGAATGTGAGGGGGAGTTGATCCCATAGCTTGTTTCTCCAATCTAGCCACTTTTCTAGTCACTGGAACAGGAATATTGTGTGCCAGGAGCTCTTCCCAGAGTGCCACAGCCCCTCTGTGACGGTGGGTTTTGGGTTTGGAAGGCTGCAGCCTGGGGGTTTGCTCCTGCCCTTAGCAGCTCCCGAGTTGCTGCTTTTCAGTGATGAAACTCAGAGGTGTTACACTCAATTTCCAGCCCTGAAGTGTGTCCCCTCCTCACCGCTCCTGTTCAGAACTGTTGGGCAGTTCTGGTCACCCCCTGTTCCCTACCCATTCCATCCTGGCCATTGTGGGTGTGGGACGGCCTTGAGTGCTGCACAAACGTTTCCTTAACGGGGCCATCCCAGCTACGAGGAGAGAGCTCTGTACCTTGAAGCGATCGTCCAGAACCACAAAGAGGTGATGACGTTTGAGGATTTTGCCGCTCAGGTCTTTTCTCCCTCTCCCAGCTACTCCCTCGGTGGAACTGGTGAGTCTCTGCACGTTATTCCTCTCTGTAGCCCCAAGAAGCACTCGAGCAGCAGATGTACACCTGTTTTTTGTAGATAAATGCTTGCAAATTTAAGGAGACCATTCTTCCCCTGAATCAATTAATGAATATCAAAAGGAACGATGACATTCATTTTAATTTGTTTTGCATCAGAGCTATTCACTGTGCTCCTTTCTCCAGCTATCCCGTTAACCCCCGACTCCGGCGAGGTTAATGAACTTTCTCGCAGGGATGGTTTGCAGCTCATTCAGGGCTCCGAGTTCTTGCTGAGCTGGGAATATGCTGTTCAAAAGCGAGGCCTGAATCGGGGCTCACTTATCAAAAATAGTTCCTCGCAGGGGAAGCTGCTGCTAATGCTAAATGGGGATTATGCTGCTGAGCTCCCAGGGTCAGGGATTAATGCCCAAGAAAGGCAGGAACAGGGTGCTGTTTGGGAATCAGAGCGGGATGTGGGCGCTCCCTCCAGTGCAGACGAGCACCTGGCCTGGAGCCTCTCTGGGGGCTTCAGGGGACATGTGGCTATGTGTGGTACATGTGTGTGTGTGCACACATCAACGCTCATCATCCATCAGCCCTGCTGAGGAGAGCTGGCAACGCAGTGCCAAACTCGGGGAATTTATTCCTGGTGTGCCCTGTGGAGAGTGGGGTTAGTGTGTGGTCAGTGAGGAACGAACTGCTGCCTGGCTGGTTTGATTGCATTGAAGTGAACCTCTTCTGAAAGGGACCTTTGGCTCTGAAATGCAGATTTCCAGTGCCCTCAAGTTGTGTTTTTTCCAGCCTTCAGAAAGTATCCGGTCAACATGTGCTGGACTCTCTAACAAAGATTCCTTAATCCATTGTTGACACTCATAGGGTGACACTGGCACTTTCTAATCATGCCCTGCTTCTCTTTTGGATTGCTGAATAGATTATTTTCAACCTGTATAAACGTTGCAGGACATCTGCTCTATTTCTCTTTAGCCTGACTTGTTAGCAGATATCTTCCATCTAAACTGAAACACTGAAGGAAGAAATTAAATTTGCTAAAATAAATCACTTAGGAATAAACCCAGCCGCGCAGCATTGTCTGGCGTTCCTGGCTCCGATCCTGGCGTGCTCGGAGCTTTGTGAGGAGATAAGAGGGCTGTGCGGGCCGGGCAGTGGTGGCCAGGAGCAGCAGGCAGAAGGCTTTGGAGATAAGCGCTGGCAGGAGGGGAGGGAGCCGGGCCATTTACATAATCGCGCCTCTGCGTCCTGGAGAGGCGTCGGGGAACACGGGATGCATCTATTGATCTCTGCTCAACTGGAATACTAAACAACGCTAGCAAAGCTTATAACTTAAAGCTTTGATTAATGTTTCCTACATTAAAAAGTAGAACAGCTGTGCATTAAATTCTCTTATACACCCTGCCAAAAGTCTGAGACAAAAACATCGCCCGTTTCAGTGGGAGCGCGGCGCGTGCCCGGGGTTGGTTGGTAGCACTGGAATTGTTTATCTCTTGACATATCAGCAAATAGAAATGTAGATATATTGAACTATTTTAAATGTTTTGCTCTGTGCATCATGGTGCTCCATTTTCATGTTTTTCAGAGCACACAGTGCTCTGGTTCTGTACCAATGTGGTTTGCCAGGGCAGATCCCTCTGAAGGCTGGGATGTGCTGTGTGTGCCGAACATGGTTAAAGTGTTTCCCAATAGGTGAGGCTTTCACAACACTGTTAAATCAGGAGTACCCTCGATGTG
Organism: Xiphorhynchus elegans; assembly: GCA_013401175.1. Taxonomy (NCBI): domain Eukaryota; kingdom Metazoa; phylum Chordata; class Aves; order Passeriformes; family Dendrocolaptidae; genus Xiphorhynchus; species Xiphorhynchus elegans. The sequence goes on along the minus strand of VZUH01087769.1, from coordinate 123,023 downwards.
GGTTTAGAATTTCATTACTTTAATTGCTTTTAATTGTAGAACCTGCCCCAGTCAAGTCCCAGTTTTTGGACTTCTGAGCCTCAGAATTAATTTCCCACTCACGAACTGCAGGCCAGCCGTGACTTCTGGTGTCAGAATCTCTGATTCTGAGAGTCTCCTCACATTGCCTCCTGTTTCACCTGCATATTTAGTCAGTGATGAGCAAGGGCAGTGTCAGTCGTGGCCATCGGGATGTGCCTTCCCTCAGATGCTCCCCAGCAGTTGGAAGGGAGGCTGGATACAGCCCTGGCAGCTCAGGAGCTGTTCCAGGCCTAGATCCACCTCTCCTACACCTGCAGGAATCACCTGCCTGCTGCTTAGGAATATGGATGGTATTATTCTCTGTGTAAAAAGGGACTTTCTATTCTGAAACAGAAAAAACTAGTCAGGGAGCAATAAATTAAAAAAAAATTCCCTGAAAGAGTAGCCAGGCACTGACACAGGCTGCCCAGGAAGGTGCTGGAGTCACTGTCTCAGAGTGTTCAGGAGGCATCTGGATGTGGCACTTGGGATGTGGTTCAGGGGTGATGAAGGTGGTGCTGATGTGGTGGCTGGATTGGATGAAGATCTCTTCCAGCCTTGATGATTCTGTGAGATGCATGGAGGTGAGAAGCCAGCTGGTATTGCTAACCCTGCCCAGTGTAAACTCCTCAGGTAAATTTAAGATTAATTCTCATCTGATCTGGTTCTTAATGCCACCCCAGTGTGATCCTGTGAGTGCATGTGTGCAGCAGAAAGGTCAAGGAATAAGTGTCCTTTTTATTAAAATGAAGCTTGTTCTCAGTAGTTATAGGAAGAAATCAGGACCATTAAATGAATGGAACATGCAGCTCTCAATGACACAGATCACTGGGGTGTTGCTAACCATGATCTAATGATTTGAACTGGATGTTTTTGCATTTTCTGATGCTGCCCCGGGGGATGCATCCCTCAGACTCGCGTGGGATGTGGGTTTCCTGCCCTGGCTTAGTCCCCTTGTCACCAGGAGTCTTTCAGGTGCTGCATCTTCTGCAGGAAAATCGCCCAGTTGATCCCCTCTGCTGTTTCCAGGGGAAGAGCCTTAAACTGCCTGCACGGATCACAGATAGCCCTGGGTATCTTCAGCGTTGAAAGCGCAGCCTGGTAGGCAGAATGGCCATCCCCGAACTCATTTAGGGGATGTGCAGATTAGGAACAAAAGCTGGGAATACGGCCCTTTGTTGTTAAACTGGTGCATTACATGCTGTATTTTAATTAGGCTGGGTCTGAGAGGCAGCCCAGGAAATCCTCAGTAATCCAACACTATTGAATTATTCTCATCCTTTCCCTCTGCAGATTTCTCTCCTTTTAGAGGACGGGCTTTAAGCTGCTATTCTTGCTCCCTCAGCCAAAAACAGAAACAGTTATTCAACAAAATACTTGTGTGTTCTTTTAAAGAAATGGAGAAGCTGAAGCAGGCACACACAGAGAGCAGCACCCCGACTTTGCCTCTGTGGCTCAGAGGGGTTCCTTGGGCTTTGGGGCTCTCTCGATGTCAGATCAGCAGCCAGAAGCGTGGTGGTAACTCCTGGGAACTGGGGAACTCTCTAGTCCTAGATTGCCCACTACAGAGGGATTCTGTCTCAGGGGTTTGTGCTCGAGGGGCAGGTTTCTGTTCCAAGGGAACCCCGAGCTGCCGTCGGCGCTCCAAGGGTTAATGGGAACGGGCACACTTGACTGCTGAGAGGACTGATCTAATCACTGCCATATCCAAGTGCATCTGTTCACCATGAGGTCATTCTTGTGCATGCTAATGACTTGGAAAATAAAGCACAATGCTCAACGTTATCAGCGAGGATATAGTGTAAATCTTGGCTTTTTTAGTTGCTGATAGATATTGTGGAATGGGCAGAGAAAGCATCTCGGATTCTTGTGTTCCAGCTTGATGTTTTTAAACCAGCGTTTTCAGTGGAGTGTCAGGAAACCTGTGCTGGGAAACTCGGCCATGTGGTATCTGTTGATAAATGGATTCTTTAATGAGTATTATGGCATTGCCCAGGAGCAACACTTGAGTTGAGGAACTATAGAGGTTTTCAGCATTCCCTGGTTTTAAAGCCTAGGGAGCCGTGCCTGCTGATTTACATAAACCCGAGATTTTGCAGTCTTTTTGTTGCAAAGGTGACACATGCTTTGCTTTTGTCCCAGGACTTTTACGTGCATAAAGATCCTGTAGAAAATACTTGAATATGGAGTGAACAAGATCTGATTTATTTTAAACCACTTTTTGCTCGGTGCTGAGCTTTATCTTTCCCACTTCAAAGCAAAAGGAATATTTCAATTGGACATATAGATTTAAAATGTTTTTTTGACAGAAACAAACCCAAACTCAGAGTAACTGTTGCCTTAACCAGACCGATGTTCTCTGTAATGCTGAGCGAGGATTCCTTTTGCTTTGGTGTGGTTTGTCTGGTTTTTTTTACTTCTTTGGATTTTTTGTTCTTTTGTCTTTTTCCTTGAAGGTTTGTACTGTCTTTTGTCAGATCTGTGTAAAGGTGGAACAAAAGTCTTTCCAGATTCTGAGTATATAATATTTTTGCCTATTTTAGGGGAATAGTAAAAAAATACAAATCTGAAACTTGAGTAGCTATGCCGTGATCCCACAGCACCTGTGGCGTGTGCCGAGGGTAGGGTGTGACTCAGGTGTCATTGTTGCCTGAAACCGAACGATTAATTTCTAGGAACTGGGATTTATGCAATTCCTGACTGTCCTGGCTGCTCGGGGCTGGGAGAGGAGGCAGTGCTGGAACTGCCTGGCAGTGCTGGCCGTGGAGCAGAGGAGCCAGGAGAGTGACCACAGGAGGCAGGGTTGGGCTTTCTCCTCTCCCCCCTTCCCTGTGAGGAGCATTCAGGAGGAGGCACAGGGACCTGGCTGGCGTCCCCCCTGTTTAATCCAGGTAGTTCCACCTCCTCTGCCCTCGGGGGCTCCCAGGACAGCAGCAGCACATTCGGGAGCTGCTCCTTGCCCTGTGGTCTTTGTTACCAGTGTTCCCTCCATGGCTCTCCTGCCCCTCATCCACAGAGCTACTGCCTTAGCGTCCCTGTGCGGGGCAGGAATGGCCTGGCAGTGAACAGGGCAGTGTCCCAGTTCCCATGAGTTGTTGGGGCAGCAGCTCTGTCTGCACGTAGCTCCTGTGGCTGCACAGGCTGGGGCTCGGTCTGGATCCCTGCAGAGCCTTAAGGAAGTCGCATCCTTCCTTTTCAGCTCCCTAAAAAGCAGCACCCCCCTGCTCCGGGCACTGGGGCCGCTTCCCCTGTGCCCACCACCAGTGGGGTGGACAGGCTGGACCTGTCCCTGAGGCTGGGCAGGTGCTGGGCTGCTCCTCCCTCCAGCAGGGAAGGAAGGGGCACATCAGGGCTCTCAGCCCGGGCCCTGCCTTTTCCATGTAATTGATTGGCTCCTTGGGAGCTCCCCCAGCTCCGATCCCCGGGAGAGGAGGCGGTGAGGGAGCGCTTCTCCAGGCAATCAGTGCTGGGATGGGAGAAAACAGGAGCTTGACAGCCCCGTCTCCTCTGCCGGGTGACAGCTCCAGCTGCTCGAGCTGTCAGCTCCGAGAAGGCTCCGGGCAATGCGGCCCCTTTGCATCCCCCCCTGCTCTGAGGCGCCGGCTCTGTGGTCACAGAGAGCTGGGACAGGGCTGGGCTGGGGCTTGGGCTGGGGCTTGTGCCACCCACATCACCCCGACACTTGCCGGGGTCCCCGGCTGAGCCTGAGGCCGGCCCGTGCAGGACTAATTAGCGCCTGCTCCAAGTCATGACTAATTAAACTTCGATGTATACATTTAGGGTTTATTTCCAAATCACTGTAACCATCGAGGCTGGGCCTGTCAGGCACTCCCTCCTGGAGACCGTGAGTGCTGGTTTAGGGGTGGTTCTGCCCCTGATTAACCTGTAGTTTGAGCTTCTCTTACTGCTTCACTTCCAGCCTTGCAGGGCGCTGCAGAACGTGCGTGGCTTGGATTAACACGGCCAATGCTTGTTATCAATGATTTCCTCCACACAGACTCAGGATGCTGCTTACAGTGTACTTTGAGCCTGTCCTGGGCAGTGGGAAGCAGGAAAGCTGAGCAGATTCACTACAGTGATTCTCTCTGGAATTTTATGACCTTCACAGTTACTGGGAAGGAAAAAAAAAGGTTTCCACAAGCCTGTCCTGGCTGACAGGTTAATGGGGGCTGGACCAGGTCACAGCCCATGTGGAAACTTTATGGGTCTTCTCCAGTAAAAAGGTTCAGGATCCTTACTGGTCAAGGAGACCCACCCTTGCTTTCAGGGGTGTTCAGCTGCTGCAAATGGAGAGAAAGGGCTAAAAGGTCATTCCAAGAGTACCTGTCCTGATGGGGCTGTGAAAAACTAGGCTTGTTCTGTCTGGTGGATTTAAGATCCAATAAGCCATCTCTCTAGCTTCCCATAAGATAATTTCATTTAAAGTGGGTTTTTATCTGTATTCCTAAGTCCATTTTTAATGCCTTCTTGCCAGGAACATATTTTAAAAGCTTAGGCCTCCTCCCCAGGCCTCCCGTGTGAGAAGCCCCTGACAGTTGCTCCCGTGTGTCTCCTCCCTGTGCAGGTGTGTGACTGCCCATAGCAGGGGTTTGCACACTTGAGGCCTTCCCACCCCTGGACAGTTTGTGTGGCCCCAGCATCCCTACCCTGCTCATTTCCTGGTGTTTTGACCTGCCTGCAGTGTCACAGTGGTTTAGGTCCCTGTGAAGCCTCAGCTATTACGCAGTGTGAACTGGTGTGAGCAGCAGCAGTGCTGGAGGTGGAGCTGAGGCACCTGCAGCCCAGCGTCCCACGGCAGCACGTGTGGCAAAAGCTCAAGTGCAATGCTCATTCAGCCTGATTTTTGCCAACATCCCCTCATTTCAGTGCACAGACCCGAGGAGGAAGCGTGTGGGGCTGTGTTCCTCCAGGTCCCTGAGGGCTAAGGGACCCTTCCTGCTGGTGCCCAGGGTGTGCTGAGGTGGGGTCTGCTGTGCCAGCCTGCCCTTGGCATGGGCACAGTGGGTCCCGGGTGTGCTGCTCCTGCACTGACACCGTTTTGTGTTCTCTCCCTTTAGATTAGAGTGTAACGCTCTCCTTATGGTAATGGCCTCAGGTAAGAGCGACGCTTCCCGCAGGCCCCTCTGCTTCAGCTCTAACTAAACCTTCCTCCTCCTCCTCCTCTCTCTGCCCTGCTCACTGTGCGGCTGTGGTGGCCCTGGGGCCCTCTGGCTCTGTCTCTGCCTGTCCCTGTCCCCTCTGGCTCTGCATGGTGCCCACTGCCCTGGCAGCTGCTGCTGGGCACGGGGACACTGGCACCGAGGGAAGGGCTCTGGTCATGGCTGGGCCAGTCTGTGTGTGTGTGACCAGAGACAGACAGCCACCAGGAATGTGCCAGGAGCCACCCTGGCCAGTGTCCCCAGTGCCCGTGGAGCTGTGTGGCACTGTCCCTGCAGCCACGCTCACCCACACAGCGTGCAGGGAGCAGCTGCCAGGCAGCTTCTGGTGGGGTTGTTTGGCTGAGTTGTGATTTTTAAGGGCTCCGCTGGTCCATGAGAGTCAGAAACTGGTGTTTGTGGTTTACTGTCATTTACTATTTTTTATTTACAAGCTGCTGTTTGTTTTTTGCTGCTGGTAATTTCACATTGTTCAGGCACCCTCCCAAACACCCTCCCTCCATAGCAGTGCAGAAATGACTGGAGCTGAGCCCCAGGAGCATCCCAACCCCACCCCACCACAGGCACATCTCACAGAGCCTCCTCTGCGACTCCGCAGCTCCCCTTGCAAGACGGCCAAGTCATTAGAGCCTGTGCCAGACAGCCTGTGAGGGGAATTGCAGTGTTTGTGTGGCAGCCTTTCTCCAGGGCGGTTATTGCTCGCTCACTCCACAGCTGCCATCTCCCATCCCTCATGGCAGTTTTGGGGAGCTCCCAGGTGGGTTTGGGGCAGAGTTTGGGACATGCCAGAAGGTGGCTGGGACTGCTGATGTGCTGCAGGTGCTCCTGGCCTGGGTGTGCCTGGCCATAGCCCCACCTGCCCCCTGTCACATGCCCCAGCCATGCATTGTTCACCCTCACACGAACATTGCTTCAGCTCAACCATTTGGGGAAAACTGTATTATTTTGACCATCTGCCATTCTGCTTCACTGCAGGAATGTCAAGTACAACACCTCCCTCGCAGCCCTTCCCTCCACCACACATCCCTCCCCCCTCCAACAGCACCACAGGTTTTGTTTTTAATCCAAAACTGACAGCTCCGAATTTTTCACAGAAAATGCCCTTACAGGCTAAGTCACATTTTCCACCTTTTTTAAAAATGTGCTACTTCCCCTCAGTCAGTTGTCTTGCAGTACCAATCTGGTAAGTAATGGCTGTCTGTGCAATGCAGACGGGGGGGCTGCAGGCTGGCTGAGGGGGCTCACACTTTGGGTTTGGCTGCTGTTCTGCTCCTGCTTCCAGTCACTCCAATACCCAGAGCTGCTGAAGCAGGAGAACGGGTCACCCCTCACACTGAAGGTGCAGCAGAGCCCACACAGGTCTTTGTCCTTGTCCTGCCACCCTGCTGACCCAGGGCCACATCCCCACCTGTGCAGCGAGGACAAGGCTTGCCCTGCTCTCCTGTGCCCGAGGGGCAGCTCAGCCACAGCCCTGCCTGCCCTTTGGGGCATTCTCTGCACCTTTGGGAATCCCGGGGCTAGCAAAGGTAAAGGGAGGATTAAAGAGCCCTGGACTGCCAGGCACAGGAACTGAAAACAAATAAAGGCACAGGCTGAGAACAGAGCTGATTGTTGAATTGGAAATAGGTCTGTGGTGCAAAACACAACCATCCCTCTGGAGTTCAGAGGGCACTGGCCTTTGGTGTGGGCTCAGAGCCTCTCTCTGCTCTCCCCACCTGGGTGCAAGGCTGATCCTCCTCCCACCTCTAATAAAAAACTTCTGTTTACACTTAGGGAGAGAATTGCAACATGGTTTAAAAATGCTGTTCCCCAGGGGACCTGATGAAATGCTGTTCCCCCGAGCAACACTTTGGGACAGGTCAGAGCCCAGCAGCAGGAGCAGGAGGAGAGGGCAGGGTGTGTCACTGGGAGCAGTGCACCAGGCTTTGGTCACTGGTGACACTGTTCCAGGCCCTGTGCTCACCTGTTCCAGCTGTACCTGAGGCCCAACTCCATGTTGCTGAACACAAAGTGTAACCCCATGTGTAACCCCACACACCCAACAGCCCCGAGATCCCCAAGACCCTTCTCCAGTGGTGGCAGCGAGCCAGGAGTAATGAGGGTACCTGGTGTCCTGTCACACAGTGGAATTGGGAGAAACTGTGATTCTTTAGGGTTTTTTTATCAGGTACACCATCTTCCAGGGAGTTCCATGCCAGCCCTCATGCTGGGGGAGCTTGTTTCCAGCTCTCTGCAACAGACTGAAAACACAAGAGCTGCTTAGCTCTTTTTTTTGCTTTACACAGCAAAAAAACACTTCTATAACACAGAGAGAACTATTTTAGGTGGGTTTGTTGGAGCGTTGAGTGAGCAGAGTGGGAATATCCTTCTCCCATCCCCTGGGGATGCTGTGGCACTGGGAGCCATGGGGGGCTGTGCAGACCAGAAGGGGGGGGATGTCAGGGGGCCCAGCACTCACCTGGGCACTGCGGCCTCTCACGGCCTGGCTGCCTCTCACTTCTGGGAGCTGGCAAAGAGGAATCCCCAATTTCTCCAGGAAGTGCAGCATGTCACAGCTCCTCAGGTACCCGCCCAAATTCCTCCTCGCTCAGGTTCAGCGGAGTGATGCCCAGGAGTCACTGGGAAGAGGGGAGGGAGGGGCTGTGCCGTGCCATGCCGTTATCCCGAGGCACACAGGCTGGTTTGTCCTGACCTGCTCTTCTCTGCCCGCTGTTTTCCAGGCTGCCTCCCCACAAGTGCAAGCGCTGACCTCTCCGTCACCGTGGGCCTGGAGCTGGTGGAGCCGCCCTCGCCCCCGCTGCCACCACGTCCCTCCAGGGGCAGGGGCTCTGGGAAGCTGCGCCGCTCTGCCAGCGCTCTCAGCAAGGCCTCCAGCTGAGCTCTGGGACACAGCTCTGGCCAGGGCAGCACAGCAGGCCTGCACACAGAGCCATTAGTTACTGCCACGGCAGAAGGGGCAGTTTGGGGTGAGCACGTCTGGAAGGGGGTGGGCGAGGGGTTTGCTCTTTGCCATTCCCTGCCTGGGACAGACGTGGCTGGTGGGCAGGTGTCACCAGCTGGGCGAGGGCCCCAAGCCCCTGGGCACAGGCGCTGGCGCTGCAGCATCAGGTCATGAACCTGCACTGAAACCACTTATTTATCGTACCCTTAGAGCATTGCTTTAGTCATTCCAGGCAGCACTTACCTGTGCATTAGGGAACTCTGTCTACAGAGGTGGCACAGGTGGGTGAGGGGGCAGCTCTCCAGTGTGTGTTGTCCCTGCTGTCCCTGTGCTGTGCTGCTGCAGGAGTGCCTGGCCCCTCCATGGTGTGTGTGATGTCCCCTGGCTTTGGGGGTACTGTGGCTCCTGCTGTGCTGTGTGCAGTGGCCGTGCACTGGATTACTCCCTAGAGAAAGAAAAATAACCAAATCCCTTTTTGAAGAGCAAAAACCACACTCCTGCAATGACCCCTTCCCAGCACAGTGTGAAGAACTGGGTAACCCCCTCACCTTGTCCCAGCAGGGCAGCAGGCTGTGACCCATCCCTGGCCAGAGGACAACACATCTGTAGGCTTTTGAGAACGTGCAGTGTCCTCCTGGCACCTGGTGTAGTGAGCAGAGCTCGTGTTGTCAGTAGGTGAGGTGTTTCGGTCTACACAGGTTGTAGGTTTCTAGGGGTGACAATTTTTATAGCTACATCCCCAGTGTTAGAGAAACAAGAGAAATCCAAGGTCACACAGCCACAGAGCCATGTCCTGCTGGTGTTTGGTTGCTCCTGAGCACTCCCATGCACACCTCTCAGTGGAATGGGAGTTGCTTTAAGTGAAGGGATTTCATTTTTTGGGAAATGCCCCACTGGGCCCCCCTTTGTTTTTGCACTTGTACTCGGTGTTATGTCTGTGTGTCTGTCTGCCAGCCCAGGACTGCCCTGTGCACACAGGAGGCTGCTCAGCCACCGTCAGTGGTGCTGAGTGTCCCCAGGCTGTGCCCTGGGCTCTGTGCCCGGGGGCAGCAGCTCAGGCCCCGGTGCCCCCCGAGCAGGAGCAGGAGCCAGGGGAGCTGACAGGAACCCACCTGGCACAGCTGCAGGAAGGAGCATCCCTCACTCAGGGCTCGGATGGTTGGTTTGATCTTCTGCCTCACATTTGGGTTTGGCTTTCTACTGATTTTGTGTCCGTGAAGGAACTTAGAAAATAAAACTTGTATTTTAATTTATTTTACTTTCAGGGCTGGACGGGCAAGGCTGCCTGGCCCTTGGTTATCCAATAGCTGGTCTGACACAATTTCAAAGGCATCCTTCTGAGTAAGGAGCCGTTTCTTGCTAGAGCAATATGCATCTCTAATTCAGGGAAGAATTAAAACACTGATGAAATAGTGTTTTCTTGATGTCAAAAGCCTATTAATTTGTATAAACTCCGCTGTGGTTTGCACTCTGAACTGGATGACAAAGCCGCTCTGTTACCCCTCACAAACTTAATAAATCTTTGTTCACAATAAAATTTCCTCCAAGAGCAACAGAAGGTGTGTACCTGCATGGTGTGTGCCGTGGCTCCCAGTGGTGCTGGCGCCGCGTGGAGCTGCCTGGGCTGGGCTGCTGCAGTGCCTGGGTGTGCAGGGCTGGCTCACACCCAGCAGGGCAGTCACTGCTGGGCACGGTGATGGCAGCACCGGGGTGGGTTCTGCTGTCCCCCAGTGCCGAGGCTGCAGCTGCAGGAACAGGGGCTGGGTACGGAACCAGCAACAGCATTCCCAGACCCGAGTGCTCCTGAGGTGCTGGCACTGCCCCGTCACCAACGTGGGCACCAGACCCTGTGCCCACACCCTGTGCTCGCCCCACAGGGCCCCACATGGCAGCAGTGCCGTCTGCCACCTCTGCAGGGTGGGCACCTCCTGCCAGCTCGGCCCTGCCTGCAGTGCTGAGTGCAATGCCAGACCCTCAAGGGACCACCAGAAGCCACTGTCCATAACCCGCTTCCCTGCAGTGCCCCCCGGCCCAGCCACTTACATCAGCATTAAACACAAGATGTTTCTAACGGTGATTTTGTACTCTACAGAGATACTCCTAAAGAAAGTGCAGGGGGCTGCACACACAGCCATAGTGATGTCTGGAAAAGGTGCTTGGAACTCTGTTCATGGCTGAAGAGAGATGACACAGTTCTCTGCTCAGTTCCTTTCAGGTGCTGTAGTCAAAAATGGAGTGTTAATGCCGATGGCTCCAGATAAAGCTGCCTTTGCAGAAATACCTGTACAACAGTGAGCCATTGGGAACGCGGCTCCACCCACCCTTCCTGAGCAGGATCCCCGTCCCAAGCTCACCACCCGCCCCTCGCCTGTGGAACTGGAGAGGGGGCAGGAGCCAGCTGCCCTCCTAGACAAGGGGTCACAGTGCTCAGTCCCTGCACTGGCATCACCCTGAGCTGGATGGTGCCCGTGCACCTCAGGATGGGGCTGGTGCAGGCTGTGGACCCACTCCCCTGTCCACCCGTGGGCACGGGGCAGGCACCATGCTGGGACACTCACCCACATGGCACACGGGGCCGAGTGCCCAGCACAGCCCAGCACGGGCACCCACGGGGCAGGAGGGGCCAGCCCCACTGGGTGGGACACAGCCCCCGCTCAGTGCAGGGCAGGAACACGGGGCCAGGGCATCCCTAACCCCACTGGCTGTGGCAGCAGGAGCAGAAATTACATTAAGAATCATTAATAAAATAAATTTAAAAATATGCAGACTAGTTTATACTTACCATGGAATCCCAGAATGATTTGGGTGGGAAGGAAGCTTTAAAGCCTATCCTGTTCCACCCCCTGCCATGGGCAGGGACACCTTCCACTATCCCAGGTTGCTCCAAGCCCTGTCCAACCTGGCCTTGGACACTTCCAGGGCTGGGGCAGCCACAGCTTCTCTGCCCAACCTGTGCCAGGGCCTGCTCACCCTTCCAGCCAAGATTTCCTTCCAATATCCCATCTAAATCCACCCTCTGTCAGCCTTAGGAGGATGCCTAACATTTGTATATTATCTTATTTCTATATCTGTTAACATGTTCTCTATACCAAATATATAACATATTATGTATGTCATCTTATGCTCTATATATCATATGCTATAGTACCTCTAATTATGTATCTTTTTCATATTGTATATATGTTTAAATTGGATAGAGTATATATTATAGCTACTAAGTACAGATACAATGTATATGTTATTACGTTAAGTATAATACATGCAATCTATGATCTATATGTGTCAGTTACATGTGACATGCATTACATAATATATATGTATTATATATGCACTATATACTTTATCTTATTAAGACTTGCCTTGGAATATTGATATTCAATAGAAATTTAATAATTTTCATAAAAATAGGGATTATATGTTAGGTATATAAAACATATTACATATATATTATATATGTATATATATGCACACATCCCTGGTGTATAATTTAGCTATATGTACATATCACTATATAAACTATAATATTACTATACAAACTAATATTGTGTGCATATATATGCAGTATTCTTTTATTTAGAATATATATAAGAAAATGATCTAATAGCAGCAATGTATGAATTCTGTATAACATTATGTAATATACATGATACAATATTTTTCACATATATAATGTGAATCACAGAGTATCCAGTGCACTGTGCACATACAATAAATACTACTATTTTAGGTCAGGTATGTATAGTGCATATGCCAGGTGTGCATATGTGTGTGCACCTCCAGCTGTGTCCTCCCAGCACACAGACCATGGCTGAGAGCTGTTACACAAATATCAGCAATATACCAATAATTATCTATAATGCATCTTTGATATGATGTACTGGATAGAACGTATTCTAATGTGCGTTGTCTATTAGACAATATAAAACAGACTTTATATATTAGAATATATTGTATAATATAATATGCATAGATATAGTTTGTGTAATATACACTGGACTAGATACTCTGAAGAATACTTTTAACGATTATAGGATATTCTGCTGTAAAAGGAATATATTATCGTATCACGGAATCTCAGACTGGCTTGGTTTGGAAGGGACCTTAAAGCCCGTCTTGTTCCACTCCCCTGGCACGGGCATGGAAACCTTCCACGAGACCAGGGTGCTCCAAACCCCATCCAGCCTGGTCTTGAACACTTCCAGGGATGGGGTAAATGTAAAATATAATGTACTGTACAAAATAAATTCTGAATTTCTCCGTGTGCATATAACCCAATGAAAACCTCCCAGCTCAGCTCCCCCAGCAGTGCAACATTTTCCTCACATTTGTCTGTGCACTGGTGGTGTAATACAGGTAATTTAGTATGAAAAACTGTAAAATAAGACAATGAAAGGACACTGTGGTCCCGTACCCTGAGGAAGGAGGACCTGTTCTGACCTGCAGCCGAGCCATGTCCCTTCTACCCCCAGGTCCTTTGCTCTGCTTTAAATCCTCCCTGTCAGTCCCCTTCCCCAGTCCTCAGGAAAGGCTGAAGAGCCTCGAGTGTGCCGTGGGCTGGCGCGGCAGCACAACAGGAACGGAGCAGGCTGAACGTGCCTTCCCCTTTGGAGCTGCAAGGGGGCTTTATTAGAGCTTAAAAAGAGCGGCTCCTTTGCAAGAGGAACAGGCGATTTACCCAGAGCTGGCTGCAGGAAACAAGGTCCCGGTTACCGTGTCGGGAGGGTGTGTTCCCAGGAGGGTCCGGGTGCCGGGGCGCCGCCGATGCCGCCGTGCCCAGCGCTGCCCGACTTCAGAGCCTGCCTGCCTGCGCTGGGAGAAGGGCACAGTGAGGGCAGTGCCGGGTGTGCCCTGCGCTGGGGTTCGGGAACAGCCCGTAAGGACCGAGCCGGGACCGCAGGGCAGCGCTCGGCACCTCCATCTCCCTCATTAACGTATCAGTGTTGCCAGAGGCAGACCTTTGTTATGCGGATTGTAAACGAAATTTAATTAAAACCATTTAAAGCCCCGAAGAGGCTTTTTATCTGCATGGAAGCATTTGAGGTGTTTGAATGCGATGTGCAGGATGCACCTGTACAGCCGAGTCCCTCACCGAGGGGAGCACAGCCTGGGTACCTCAGGAAGCTCCTGTCCCATCCAGCCCAAAACACTCGCAGCACCCCAGCAGTCCTGACCCGGAGCAATGGGGCAGACAGTGTGCTGGGATCAGCACCCCACAGCACCCCACAGCACCCCGTGGCACTGCGTGCCCTGCAGCAAGTGCACAGAAACACCTGTGACTCCAGGAGCCATTCCCCAGCTTATTAACAGCAATGCAGGTTTTTTAAACAGGTTTGTGTGAGGAAGAGGTTTGAAATCCACGGCAAAAGCCCATCCCTCTCCTGTTTCTGGACTCGCCCCAACACCACGCCAATAATCCAAGAAGCAGACTGGGAGGTGCTGGGCAGGACCCCTGAAAACTTGAGCTGTGCACAGCTGTGTTCCTCACTGCGTCCTTACAGCAAGGCAGCTGACCCATCCTTCGCTGTGGTGGCTTTGAAGGACCATGGTGGTGGTACCAAAAATTGCTAAAAACCTACAGTGGGCAAGCAGCCTCCCGAGACTCTTCCCCTGCAGGCGGGAGAAGCTCACCCCAGCTCCTCACCAGCTCCTGCCTGTGGGGCAGGGATGGTGCCTGTGCTGCACTTCTCGGGACCCTGCACATTCCCATAATTAGTCTCCCTGGCTCCTTTCTGTGTGCTCACAATCCATTCCACACCACACATTTGGCTCTTGGTGTGCTCAGAGAGGAGGAAGGCTCTGGCGGTTTGTGCACCAGGCAAAGCTCTCTGCCTGCACGCACAGAGTGAGTGACCTACACCTCCACCTCCACCACATCACATTTGGGGTAGGGGCAGTGCTTTCCGTAGTGCCCTAACCTGTTCCCCTTGGACGCACCAAGAGCCATCAGCAATTGATTAGTTAGCTGAGAGCCGGGAGCTCTGTTTGCTGCCGGATGGCGAGGACATGGCACCCCCAGGCAGCACCTGCATTGCCAGGAGCTGCTGTGAGCGGTGCTGGGCGAGCTCCGGTTTGGCAAGAGACGCCAAATGGTGGTGCCGATGGGTCCCTGCCAAACCCCTCGGGCCGTCGGTGCTCACCCTCACAAGTACCCCCTCCAAAAACCCCTCAGCCAGAGGGGCTCACCCTCCCAAGGAGCCGGTGCTGCAGGTGAGGGGAGCAGGGATGCAGCCACAAAGACTCAGTAGATCTGCCCAAGCTGCAGCAGCCTGGGGACGCCAAAAGAAAATTCCACCTTTTTTACAGATGTTTGTGAAAAGAGCCATTTCCAAAGTACTCCACTGCCACCTCTCCTTATGCCTCCCCACCACAGGAACCTCCACTGATCACACTTCCCACTACAACCCTCAGCAGAAGATACGTTGGTGCCAATGGCTGCCCAGACAGTTCTACAAACCTGGGAAACCCTTCTGTCCCCAACAAATTTGAACTGATTCCTACTGAGACGGAGGTGGATTCACTTGACTACTAGAAAATGGATCCCGGTATGAAGCTGTTGTTCTGTGGCCTGCTGGTGTCACAGGCACTGAGCAGGGATTTCAGCAGGGGCACTGCTGTGACGGTGTGGGGTGAGGATGTGCCCAGTGCTCTGAGAGGACAGGCCTGGGTGCTGGCAAAGCCCCCGTGAGGAATGGAGAGCCCGGCCATGCCCAGCTGTGTCACAGTCCATGAGAGCCCAGAATCTGGGACTTTCCAAGGTCGGGGAGCCAGCAAGAGCAAAACCACACCTCTTCTCAGACTGTGCTCTTTTCCAGTATATCGATTTACAGTTAAACCACAGTTTTGCCTGGGCCTGAAGTCAGTCCTGGCATAATCAAGTTGGTTTCCTGGGAATCCAGACAGCAGGAGTATACCCACACTAGTGCTGTTTAGCCTGACTGAATAAGAAAAATAAATAAACCTTTCTCTAGAAAGATTTTCTTTCTCTACAAGCTTTGCTATATCAAAAAATACTCAGACAATTCCTGGGAAACTTCCCTACAGGAAGCTCCTTTACCACACCAAACCAGCCAAATCTCAGACAGCAGCCTTTAGGTGAGAGAAGATGGCCAGAAACAGGTTGGAAACCTCTTCCCATGAGCCAAAGCCTCGAAGATGTTGCCATCCCTGAGACAGAGCAGCCCCAAGGCCCACACACCAGTTTGGGAGCAGCAATTTGCACTCGGGGCTGCCAGGCAGATGTGCATGCTATGAAGTTGGCTCCATGGCTTCTCCTGCTGGCAAAGGAGGAGACTGTGTAGGTAGCAACAGCTGTCTGTGAGAGGGTGTCACAGACCCTCACACACCTTCCCTACTTACACAGGTATTACAACAATGTTCACTAAAAAATTATGAAAGCACTTTTTGATCAGACCCATTCAATTCCCATATACAGACACAAGCAAGATACAAATATATATGGTTATTGAAGGATGCTGCAGAAATGCCAAAGCAGGGCAGAGGGACCAGGCAGGAGCAGGCTCCAGCCCTGGCAGGAGGCATGCAAACACCTGGCATCCCACGAGCCAGGCTCCACAGCTCACAGCCAAAGCAGAGTGCTCGTGCTCCGCCAAGCCCCTGAGCCCCACACCTCGGTGCCGAGCACACAGCACAGCCCTCCCAGGCAAGGAGATCTCCAAGTCCTCCACTCAAAAGTGCTGCCCCTCCTCAAGTCTTTCCTGCAACACCTCCCAGGGAAGGTCCCTGGCAGCTGCTCCCTGGCTGTGCCCGGTGCCAGCCGTGCCAGGGGCAGGGCTGAGGGTCCAGCCCACAGCCAGGGGATCCCCTTGCTCAGCAGGGCAGCCTTGCCCCGGACCGGCCACGCCGCACCCTGCTCTTCTCCTCCCTTTAATTCCTTTTTAATTAATCTCATCAAACGGTGTGGAGCAGGCTGGTGCCTACAGAGGCTCCCTGCCAGCTGCAGTGCAGAGACGGGTCCCAGCCCCCCGAGCCTCCAGGGCCAGCCCAGCAGGGAGAAGCAGGAGGGGTGGGGGCACGCTTGAATTTGAAAATATTTTATTTGAATAGTAAATAATTATACAGTTGAAACAGTTCTATCGAAGCACTCTATAAATAGCTAACAGTTAAGAAAATAATGTGTGTAGAAAAAGAGATTGCATCTAAAAGTAAGAGCTGTTGGTTGCACGGGATAAAATGGTCAAGATCATGTGTTATTCTAGGTATAAAAGTTAAAACCTTTTTAGCAGATCCCTTTAGAAAAAAAGATCTTCTAAAATGCACAGTGAAATGGCAGGCGGGGAGACAAAAAAAGCACATTAGAATATCTGCAATCAAATAATATCAATCTTCATAATTAATATAAATAAATAACGAATAAATAACATAATTACTCAAACCAACATATACAGATAGTCAACTCATGAGCTACCTTAGTAAGGGCAAAACGAACAGAAACAGAAAGTTGGCATGTCACAGTTAAGGCAGTTTCTACAGCATTTTCTGGAGACCATCAACAGCAAAGTCAAGGCATTTGTGGCTACACTAAAGGAAACACTCGTTTCTCTCGAGCAGTTTGATCTGTTCACATCGGTAAAAATCGAAGTGAAGGAAAAACAACAACAACAACAACAAAAAAAAAA
>VZUH01087769.1:24130-105830 GCA_013401175.1 Xiphorhynchus elegans | reverse complement strand
TTGTGTGCCCCCCCCCGCGCCGGCACCGGGACCGGGAGCGGGACTGGGATCGGGATCGGCACGGCGGGCACCGGGAGAGCCGGCACAGAGCCCCGGCCGCCCGCGGGGTGCGCGGGGCTCGGCGCGGGAGGAGGCGAGAGCGGCGCTGGCGGCACGGCGGAGAGCGGGACTGCCCTTCCGTGGGGTGCCCGTCCGTGGGGCCGCAGCAGGTGCCACCGACGGGTCCAACCGAGCGCGAGGAGCAGCTCCCGCAGCTCCGACACGGCGCAGCCCCCGGCCCCGTTGCGGGGGTGTCGGAGCCCCCCGCGGTCCCGCACGCAGCGCGGTGCCGGGGCGCACACACACACACACACGCACACGCTGCCGAGGCGCGGCAGGTGCAGGCGCGGCGGGCCGACCCCCGGCCCCGCTCCGGCCCTTTGTCCGCGCCGCCCGCAGGTGGCGGGGCCGGCGCGGGGACCCCCGGCGGGCGCTGCCTTTGTGGGGGGCGCGGGGCACGCGGGCGGCACGCGAGCGAGCGGGGCCCCCCCGCGCCTTTGTGCGCCGCATTAGCATAAAGCTGCGCGACCCGCGGCACAAAGGCCGGGCCGGGCCGGGCCGGGCTGGGGGGGCGCCGCTGCCCCGGACACCCCCCCGGCGGGCCGGGCCGGGGACGGGGGGGCTCTTGGGGCCGCCCCTCCCGGGCGGTGGGACAGGCGTGCGGCGGGGCGGGGCGGGCGGGCTGCCCGCGGCACATTAGCATACAGCTGCGGGGCCCGGGCACGCGCCGCCGCCCCCCGCCCGCCGGCATGGGCTGGGCTGGGCTGGGCTGCACACCCACCGCCCCTTCCCTTCCCAAACCTTCCCTCCCTTTCTGAAACCTTCCCTTCGCAAACCTTTCCTCCCCTTCTCAAACCTTCCCTTCCCAAACCTTCCGTTCCCCCGGCCTATCGCACCCCTAGGGCCGCACACCGCTCACCTGTGGCGGGCCGGGGTCCGTAGGGCTCGGTGGGTGCGTACATGGGCAGGTGTGCGCGGTGCCGGCGCAGGAAGCGCAGGATGGGGTCCCGCAGCGCCGGCGGGCCGGGGCTCTGCTCGTTGGCTGGGCACTGTCCGGGCACCTGCAACACAGAGCCGGGGTCGGGACACGAGCCGGGATCGGGACACGCTCGGCGGGGACCCGAAAGGGCTCGGGACGCGGTGGGCACTGAGCACGGAGCGGGGCTCACACCCTGTTTGTTCATCCCTCTGTCCCTCCCAAATCACAGGCTGCAGGTGCAAGGGTTGGGTGGAACTGGACCTGCACGGAACCCCTGAGTGTCCGGGACACGGCCTGTCCGAGGGGTTTAGCCAGAGGAATTCCCCATCCCATGCCCTAATTTACTGCGGCTTTTAAGCGAGCGTGCAGCCCCAGCTGCAGCGCCAGGACATTATTGCTGCCGGAGGACAAGTGGCTGTTGCGGAAGGTCTGGCGCGGCACGTGTGCCCTCGGCGTGCGGCAGCATCCAACAGCTGATGGAGGGGCAGACCCCGGCCCTGCCATCTGCATGTTTGCATCGCCGGAGCGGCGCACGGCGCCACAAACACATGGCTGTGATCCCCGAGGGGTAAACACGCCCCGCGCAGCGAGGGCAGCCTTGGTGACAGTTCCAATACACAGTCCCTCTCCCCGCCGGAACCGGCTTTTCTATGCAGTTATTGCTTCTACTAGCAAACACTTCTGTAAATATTACCCCTATTGCATGACGCTGATTTCCAGTTTCTCTGGAAACTGTAACCAGAAATGTCTGATTCCTGTGCGCTTACACTCACAGGTCTTAAACGTCTCTTTCAAAGGGGTGGTTTTCCATCATTTTTACATTTCATTAATAATTTTTCTGCACGCTGAAGTGAGCTGGAATATGAGCAACGGGAAGCAAAGACAGTAGGTGCCTTACTCTGGATAGAAATATAGAAATACAGCCAGTCCTGAGGCATTTAAGAGATTCCATAAGCACAGGGTACCTAATCTGTGTCTGGCAACATGCCCAGAAGGAACACCCAGTGAAAACACATAAATGTGATATTTAGTAAATATAGTGAGAATCTCTTTTAGTAAATATAGTGAAAATCACCATGAAAAAAAACCCCAAATGAAAATCCCAACCCCCTAATTTGCATTCAGATGCAGATCCCATCACCTCCATCCATGTGAGCAATCCTGACTCCCAGAGCTGCTCCCCGTCTGTGCAGAGGGACTGTGTGACAGGACTGCTGCCACAAGGACACGGTAAGGCAAGTCCTTCATTTGTAGGACACCAATTCCCCCCTTTCTGAAGTTGTTCACACTTAGAGCACGTAAAGTGTGATTGAACGATGGCAAGAAAAACACATCAGGTCCCCTATTCTGCACAGAACCTCATTTTCTTTTATAGATGTCTTTCAAGAGAATCTCAATTAAACCACATCAAGGCACTTTCTGGGTCAGGACAACGGGAGGCAAATTGCCTGGAGCCCCTCTGGGAGGAGGCAGGGCCGAGTATCTGTGTGGCTGCAGCTGGGACACAGCAGCAGTTTGGGCCCTGGAGATGGGTGAGCCACAGGCTCTGCACCCTCCCTTCCTCCTGCCACCCTGCCTCTATTTACACTCGGTTCTGTTCATTTTCTGCACAGTTAAAAACTGTGAGCACATACTTAAAACCCATGGCTGTCACTTGGAACTACATGGAGTTAA
Organism: Xiphorhynchus elegans; assembly: GCA_013401175.1. Taxonomy (NCBI): domain Eukaryota; kingdom Metazoa; phylum Chordata; class Aves; order Passeriformes; family Dendrocolaptidae; genus Xiphorhynchus; species Xiphorhynchus elegans. The sequence goes on along the minus strand of VZUH01087769.1, from coordinate 103,138 downwards.
ACAAAGGCAAAAGCAGCGTGAGCAGTGGGAGGGTAAGCTGGTCCCAGGTAGTGAGTTGGAAGCATGGAGATCAGAACTCAAATTCTGTCTGGGATCAGCCAAAAGTTCCTCACGGGGTGGGGGAGGCAGCTCTGGGGGCTGTTGGACACCTGCCATTAACAATCCTTCCCATGGAGAGCAGTGGCTTTGCATTTTGGGCAGGAAAAGTTACAGGTTGCTGAGGCTTTGTGCCTCTGTCTATGGTGCTGAGGCAAAAGCTGTGAACAGCATTAGCAAACATTTCAATTTCAGCCTTGTTCAGGAAATCCACATATCACTGAAACAGCCAGCTGCTTTCACTCTTTGGGCTACAAAAGCCATTCTCTGTGAATAGGTGTTGAAAAACCTATCCACAGGCTCTGCTGAAACAGGTGCAGTATGGCCTGTAGTGTATTCCTATTAGGGAACACCACTAAACCCAAGGGGATAGCTGGACATGCCAGCCACCAGATTCTGCTGGGTACTTGCACTAAATTACAAGTATAATGCAAGAATGCAATGAAGGAAAGCAAAGCAACTTCAAGTTCTCTGGCAGGTTTGAGAATATGCCCAAACAACAAAACTGAATGATGTGCTGTACTCGGCGACCCTCCCCATGAGGTACACTGTCTGCTCAGGCTTCTCAGAGAGAGAAACAGAAAGCTTCAGGAGAAAGAGAAGAAACAGAAATGAACAACACTAACAAATTACCTAAATAATAAAATGCACTCGCCAGTCGTTTTTCTTACCTGTTCCGACACGAGGATTTGGCGCAGCTCCTTCTGGAGATCAATAAACCGATCATGATAGATGGCCATGGCCCAAGGTTCCCTGAAGTAGCTGGGCAAAAAAGACGAAATTTAGTTATCTTGTGAACCTCTCATTAACCACTAATAAAGTATTTACCTGCTTTTTTGCCTTTATAAATTACAGCTCTGGACCCATCCTGATCGTTTGTTCATAAAATGCCTCCTGTAACAGCATGGTCAATCAATTCTTTTAATGGATGTTCCTGATGTACAGCCAGCTTCAGTAATTACATTTAAAGTGGCTTAATTCAGAGCTGTAGCAAGACCCAGTGAAGAATCCTGATTTTATCAGAATTTAAAAGCCTGAAGACCTGTAAAGAACGGTGTCTCCATTATCTGTCCTCATTTGAGAAAAGCAGATTGCAGGATTAACTGAACTGCTGCATAAACAAATTAAATTTGTGTAGACAATGACACAAATGTTGTTCATCATTAAGGTTTCTGGATTAATAAAAGCCAGAAAAACAGGCCACCACAGAGCTGCAATATGTTCTTTGCGCTAGTGAGATGAAGCTAAATTGAACCGATTCGAGGAGGAAGCTCTTGTAACTTTTTCTTTCAGTGACAGCATTTACAAGACCATTCTTCCATGGAAAAGTAGGAAAAGGATAGAGAGGACACGGCTCCACGGCTGTAAATATAACTGGAGGCAGCCCGATTGCAAAGCTGTGATTTCTCTCTCTTTATAATGAAAGATTGTTCTTACAGCTTGGGCAAGATGCTTGGTGTGTAATTCTTGTTAATGCTGGCTGCAGTCAGGAGGTGCCTCACACTCATCCCCATAATGACTGAGCAGATGTCAGCAGGGTCACCCAGGCTGTTGGGAGAGGGGCACATTTGCATGGCTGTGTCCACTGCTTGCCCCTTTGGAATGGCAGCAGGACCCTGGCACTGCCCCAGGAGCACACCAATGCTCTCGCCTGGTCCAGCTGTGTGGTCTCTAAATGAACATCTGGAAAAGGCAACTTAAGTGGCCCTAGACGAGTTTAATAATTCTGTCTACACAGAACTAATGTGCACATCCCTCTCTGCAGATTTTACTTGCTCCACATCCAGGGGCAGGATTTCCCCCTCCTGCTCTGAGCAACCCTGTAAATATTTAGGACACTATCCCAAACACCATGGCCTTGCTACAGCAAGTGCTGCCCAGCCCAGGAGTTCCCAGCACAGAGCTGCCGGCTCATTTGGATATGCAGGTTAGAAAGGATGAGCTCAGCTTTAGGAATCTTTATTTAAGTACCTGCACACATGTAAGGTGTGCAGAGAGCTGCAGAACAACACAGTATTCCTCAGATATTTGAAACCCCTTCAATTTCAGAAGAAACTCCCCACCCAACACAAACTTTAACTAAAAGCCATGTTCCACTGGCCAAGTGTTTTGTCTTCAAGCTGGCATCAATTACAATTGTAACCTTGAGGAGGTGATTTCCTCTCTCAACTGAGGCATCCCCTCCAACTGCCTTACCCCAGTTAAGATGCTCACCTATTTTACTGAGGTGTTACATTAAATACTGTCTATTAAAGTTTCAGGGGTCCTGTGTATTCCTGCTACCATTACCAGTTCCACCACTAACCACGATTTTAACTGTTCCTGTCAATATTCACAGATTTGGAGCTCAAAACCTGTAAGGTATTGCCCAGTTTGGAATATTCCATGCAAATAAAACATAATTTTTGGGGGAACAGAGAATGCCTTGTCCATATTTTCTAGATAGGCTGCCAGAAGGAGCTACTTGTACCCAACATTTACTGCCAGAATGCCTTCATTTCCCTTAACCTGAAGAACTGTACCCACTGAGAGTGATTTGAAGATTCACCTCTCAGAAACAATTCACTTTCTTTGCTGGCTCTGCTCTTTCATCTATGTATCTTTTCAGTTCAAATCCCCTTTCTCAGGGGGCACATGGTGTTTTTGAGAGAGCAGCTATACATATGGCTGCTAAAGGGAAGTTTAATAATGAAAAAACCCATTTGAATCCCAACCAACAAGTTGACTTTCTGAGTCTCATTCTGAATTTTATTACCACTTCAGCACCAGTCCCTCAGGGCAAACCGTGGAAGGCTTCAAAGTATAATGCTCTTCAGTGTAGGAGCTGGAGCTGGCAGGCTCCCAGCAGGGCTCAGAGACTCCTCTGCTACCATGAGAACAGCATCTGCCACATGTGTTTGCACCATTTAGTCTTTCATAACCTGCCACAGTGATCAGGCTAAATGTGTACAAGATGGCAGTGTTTGCCAGGAGCATAAGGGGTGTGCAAACTTGGTCACTGCCTGGCAGGGCTCCCTGCTGGAAGCCTTTACAGCCACAGCAGCCACTGCAGGAAGGTGTTCCTGATGGGGTGGGATGGACAGGCTACTCCAGAAGACAATGAGCGACATCCTCTCGTTGCTAGGGAGCTGCTCTTGCCTCTCATTGACAAATAATATTTAAAGTCTGTACTGCCTCATTTGTGAGGTGCAGCCTACACTAGAAGAGAGACAAGGAGGAAGGAAATATTTCATGGTGTCCTGTACAAAAGGCACAGAATCCTTCCCCTTGCAAAAAAAATATGAATAAAAGGGATAGAGTTGGGCACTGCTAGCAAGCAAAAATGGAGTGTGTGTGCGTGTGACTGTCCATCCATGAGCTGCTGGTAGTTACCCTCCCTTTCATTTGCAGGAATGCACCAGATTTGGAGAAGAAGTCCCTGTTGCTGTGGAAGCTGGTTCTGTGTCCTGACAGAGAGGACCCAACCGTGACCTGCCAAAGGTCAGGTCTGGTGGCACAGGATGTCACACCAGCAGCAAGGCAAAGCCAGAAAGTCTTAAAAGCTGAAGGAAAAACCTTCAGAATAACACACTTGGTTTGTACAGCAACAAAACAAAGCCCAAGGTGTAAAGTTAAAAAAGGATCAGCAATTGCAGGGGTTTTTTAAGTCATTTATGATCCTGTGACAGGGAAAGGCTGGCAGAGGGAGAGGACCAGCTCTGTGAGCTGATCAGCTCTGGGAAGCCTGAACTCTTGTCACACATAAGACTGCCTAACTGTAACCCACAGACCAGTTTTATCACACCCCTGCAAGTTTTCCAAACCTCTCCAAGTGGGGCTTCCTTCGTGGAAACAAAGCCAAGCAAGGCCCAAAGAATTTCCACTCATGCTATTAAAGATGGGCTTCTGAAAACCAGTGTTGGGTTTGTCTGTGTTTCACACTGTGTGCTTTTACTGGGAAATATCATCTGAAATCCTCTAAAAAAAAAATCACTGGTGGAAAGAGAAAGCAGTGATGTAAATGTACCAAACATGGCAGAAAAACACACCAGTTTTTAAAAAGGGTTTGATTTCCTCATTCCTCTTCATGCAAAAGTAAATCTCATTATTACAGCCTGAAAAAGAGTAGGGTTTTTTTTACTATGAGGATTTTAATATGTTTTTAATTAGCTGCATTCCTTCAGTTGCTGCTCCTGTGAGCCTGATGGCAGCAGAGGTGGCCTGTGGGCACACCCCACACCCTGGGAATGCAGTCCTGATGGCTCATGGAGCTCTGTGGAACAACCCCTGCCTGCAGGTGAGTTTATCCACACCCAGCCCTGTGTACTGCAGCCCCAGGGACTGATACTGACCCCTGAGCAGGGGCACAAGCTGCTGCTTCTCCCTGTGGTGAGACCAGGAGGAGGGGGCATTTTCCAAGACTCAAAGGGCATGTGGCACCTCATGATGGTACCTCTGAAAAATCCCTCTGCAGACTGGTGTGTCAGTGGTTAGAGGTCTGGAGGATGCTGTGTCCTTTGGCTGTTCTGCTACTCAGAGCTTTTATTGGCAACAATGACCCCAAACTGAACTCCTCACATCCCTGCTATCCCCACTCTTCCACCAACACACATATACTCAAGGGAAGTTCAGAGACTCAGACAGATCATGAAGTGGGTTGAAGCTGTTTGCAACCCTCATTAAATGTGTCTAAACAAACCTTAATAGAGATCTCTTGAAATCCCATTTTAATTCCCAAAGCTGTCCATGAGTCACCAGTGCCCTCCCCTCTGTCCAGTTAAGCCCAGTGTCCCTCTGGTCACTGCTGTGCCCTCAGCACATGGCTTTTGAGTAGCCAATATAAGCAGAGTCATTGATCAACTTAATCTCTTGTTAATCTATAAAGAGTGGAGAGTCTCCTTTCCTCTCTGGAGCTTCCCATACTTTGCACAACATGGGGAATTTTGAAGCTGAACGTCTGTTTTCCTGGGTTTAAATTTCCTTTTTAAAGAGGAAATATAATGCTTGAAATGCAAAATTCTCCAGGCTGTGCCAGCTACATCAGGAAGATCCTGTCCATTGTCAAATCCTCAGACCTCAGGACATGCAAAGTCATTCCCTAGCAAAAGTCTTTTGTCCAACAGAAGAACCCAAGATGTGTTGTTTTGGGAGCAATATATGGATGTTTTTAAGACTCAGTTACAAAGATACGGTGATTCCAGTAAAAGGTACACAATAATTCCAGATGTACCTTGGATGGCCAGACCAGGTAACCAAGTGTTAATTGAAAGAAAATATAAATAAAACCACTGAGCATTTCATGCCAAGTACCATCTGACTAACAATTTTGAAAGACAGCTTGTTAACAAAGGTAAAAAGCAAAACCAATTTGTGTAAAATCCCCTAGAGCAGCACCTGAGAGCATTGTTCTTCAGCACAAAGGGCATTACACCCTTAATGTTCACCTACAGCTGCTGAACAGTCAAGTAAAGGTTGAACCAACAGCCTTGGTTGTAGCAAGAAGGATCTTTAGCTTCTTGCTGTGCAGTTCTACTCACTCCTGGTAACCAGTCTTATGGACAACAGATCTGTGAGTGACTCGACTGGGCAGTTTCACAAAGTGAATCTGCCCATAAATTCAGAGGCTGACATTTCTTTTGCCACTTGTTGAGAAGGAAATCCTGGAAATGAAGCCTGTGCTTCTTTACCACTTCTCACAGAACACACAGCATCTTTGAAAGATGACTGGTTTAGAAGCTGTGCTTTACAAGCCCCTCTTTTCTGTAGCTGCAATGGCAAACCACAATGCAGGGACACTGGTCTTGCAATTCTTGCTCCAGAAAAACATCCACTGAACCCAGACCTCACTGAGGACGATACTGCTCCCCTGGGCCAGCCCCAAACCTGCCTGGGGCTGCTGCAGGGACCTGCTGACACTGGGGAGGGGGGGTGACACTGTGCACATCACTTGCCAGCATCTTCCCTTTGCCTTCTGCTGATCCATCATGACTGATCAACCCGTGCTGTTTACTGCATTTTTAATATCCTGGCAATGTGGGTACAGCACCACAGCCAGAGGCACCCTCGGAAAGCAAATGCTGGTGCTGAGATACTGCAGCCCTTTCCTGTTCTCAGTGTCCTCAGAAGAGACTCCCCATTATTTCAGCACGGGCATGAAGCAAAGTTAAGATTCTTCACCAGATTGTAGCAGTTATGGTCTAGCTGATTCTCACTGACCTGCTCTTTAAACTTTCTAAACTCTGTGCTCTTTAAAGCTGGCATGGAAGCATTGCTGTCTGCCCTCTCCCTGAGCCCTTTGTGGCTGTCCCTGACACCAGGCTAACTGCATTTTTTCACACAGCACTATTTCACACGTAATGCATTATGGAAAACAATTAAAAGGAAATTAAACCTGACGTAGAAAATCATCAGATAGGCTGTGTGCAGGGGTATGATTGCTTTTCTGCAACTGTTTATGGATTCAGAGTTCAACCATTCATAATGCTTTGCATAATTGCTAAGATGAATCAGCAAGGTTTGGCTGCAAATTAATGTGGTATGGTTCAGCTGACGAGCTTTTACTTACTAATTTGGACGTGGGGTTTCTTAGTAACATGGCTCTTCACTGCTAAGTTAGCTGCTCCTTTAGAACTACAGGAATATCTGCAAGTCTCCAGCCACTGGTATTGATTTGGTCTGTAAGTACAGCTGTACCAGGGCACTGGAGGGTTAGTGGTTAATTCAGAGAATGAAAAAGCTGTTGTGCTTTGATATCCCTTCACATGCTTTTCTTTACTATCCTGTCTCTCTTCATTAAAAGCACACACATTTCCCTCTCATTAGGCTGCAGAGTGTACAAGCAGCACTAGTCCCCCTCACCAAAGCTCACTACCTGCCACAGTTCCTTTCCAGTCATTTTCATCCCTGCAGAATAAACATCTCACTGTCTGCACGATGAACAGAAGCCTAAAGTGAAATCCCTTAAATGTAATCCCAGTGTGCTAATGGTGTGAGATCCATCAGCCTCCAGACAGCAGCAGGGCATTCTAGTGCTTCTATTAATGAACAAGCACTCTTCATTTTGGAAAGTCTGGGTTAAAATCAGCTTTTCTATGTAGCATACATTTCACGTTTAAATAATCACTGATTATCCAGCCTATAAGTAACAGAATCATCTCTTTACCTAGTTCTTTTAATAATAATGCCAAAAACATCATATGTTCTTCTTTTTCTTAATTTATTTGTTATATGGTGAGGTTTATTATCACTGGGTCAACAAACAGTCAGTCCAGTGTGGAGTTTCTGCTTACAGTCTCACTGAAGGACACTGCTTAATAAATCACCTTCAGCCTCATGTAAACAGCACCAAGATGTAAGAATTGAACTTTCGTGGAAAAATCTAAATGGTTACTTTCAAAATAAGTGAATGCTCTTCATGAAGCTCAAAATATTTTTGAGCATTTAGCTTGTAGAGCCAATATGCAAAACACAATGCAAGAGTAAGAATCAGGGTTTGAAGAGAGCAGCCAAGAAAACACCCAGTGCTGTTTCCACATTTCTAGTTTCTAGGTGGATTTTCCAAAGCCTCTCAGGGAAAGGGAGCCCAACCCTTCACATATTCCTGCTGCATGTCTGGTAGGCTCATGTCCTGTGGCCTATCAGTACCTGGTGCTGTTGAAGTGCCACTTTGCGTAAGCATTCCTGATTTTTTCAGGGTTTCTCAGCCTCTTGGACAGCAACACCCTCCACAGCCAGAGAGCACACAGGTCTGATCACCACAGATCCATGCATGGACCACTCATTCCTGTCCTAAGTGAAACCTTATGTGTATGGACAGCCTACACACATATATGTACAGCCTGCACTATTTATGTACAGCCCATACATCTGGACAGCCCACATATATGGACATGTATGTCCAGCCTAGCCATGTGTGCAGCCTGCATGCATGTATGTACAACCTGCATGTAGGGCATACACACATGTATGTCCACCTCCATGTATGTCCACAACATCTGCATGTGCACCGAGATGGCCCCACGATGCAAAGTGAGGCAAGTGCAGATGAATAAAAGCACATTTCTGTCAAGAACTAAATCCACACACGAGACAAGCAGAGCCCTCAGAACTCTGTTAGGTGTTGCTCACAGCACTTGGATGGCTCCTCACACGCTGAAACACAGCACCCCACTGACCTACCAAAGCATGACATGGAGAGCAAACTCTGCAGAGGGACAAGAGGAAACAGGAGAGGGTGCCTTTTAGGAAGTGATGGGTACCACGATGGCACCTCTGACAGGACCCTTCCTCACACCTCTCCTCCTGTGCCACTCTCCTGGTCCTGTGCTGGGTGCTCCTTCACCTCACCTCACCATCACTGTCACATGGCTGAGATGCAGCCATCATCTTCTCTAGGTCATGGCTGACAAGTTTATTAATACAGTATTATATTACAAACTCCCAAGTAAAAGCCACTCACACCTCATTTGTGAAATAAGCTCCTTAAGTATTTTAGAAACCAAGGGGTCAGATTTTTATGCATCAAGTTAGATTTGCTCTTCATTAATGCCAAATGAAGCCTACACGAACCACTTCTATCTCACATTAAAGGCATGATGCCAGTGAGCATCCATTTGGTTGCCAAGTATCAGGAGACCCTTCTAATTATCTGTTTTGTACTTAAGACACAGCAGAGGGAGATTCCACTGCTCTGTGGACACGTTCCATAACTTGGCAACTGCTTTGGAGCTGCCTTCATCTTGGAAGAACACAAAAGGAGGTCACTGGCTGGTTACACTCCTCCTCTGTGAAGCAGAGTGGAGGGCTGATGACCAGTAACAAATCTATAAGCTTAAAAAGAAAAGAAAAAATGTTTCAGACCTCACTCCCCACCCCTCTCTTTTATCTGCTGCTAGGGCAATGGAAATAATCCAAAGGCTTTCCAGTCAATGAGGGAGGGGAAGAGCATGGCATACACTGTGTTATACTTTACATTAAACTCCTGGACTTTGCTTTCTTTTTCCTTCAGAAGTCTTCTCTGTGAGAAATAGCCTTGGTTGGGGGCTCAAATACCAGAACACCTGGCAGCTGTGAGAATCAGGCCCAAATACAGCAGCAGAAGTCCACCTACAGGCAATTATTTTTGAAAGAGATCAATACCTGTTGTTATCACATTAATGTCTGTACTACTGGGATCACAGCTAAGGCATTACAAGAGCAGTTATATTAACTGCGTGGTTGGACAGCTGCACCAAGACCTGCTTCAGGAGGAGAAGGGAAAAGAAACTTCAACACTATTTAGATCCATCAGATACAGTGTTGGCTGGCTTACTGTGAGAGCTGCAAGCATTGTTTCCATGCAAAAAAAACAAACCAATTCCAAAGCATTTGAGGCTTTTGATGAGCTGTGAACACACTGTAACACAGAGCAAGAGTGTCTGACCCATGGAAGGCTTACACTGGCCCATGTGTTGGTGCACTGTGCAGCCCAGGGACAGGTGATTCCATGATGGCTTTTTCTGACCCTGCTTGTGAGGCTGAGACATGTATGAACCTAAAGTCCAAACAGGCAGCAGTTGGAATACACACATCAGTCACAGTGTGACTGGGGGCACTTCTGGCCTGTCTGGGGGCTGAGGGTTTCCTCTCCCAGTATGAAACTGGGCTAGGGCAGCAGGAGCAGTGGAGCCCTGGGAGCTGCTCCAGGGCAGGTGATGTGTGTCCACTGCCCTGCAGCTTTAAATCATGTTGAACTCACACCAAAATCAATGCAACTTTTCTCCAGACCAAAGGAAATGTTATTTCTCTCATTATTGCCATTAGCCACGGTTCCAGGCACACAACTGGAAGGGGTGACTTTGTCAGGTTTGCTGGATCTTGGGGGCCTGTTGTTAATGCTAATTTGAGAATGGCACTGGCACATTCTGGTCAGGAAATCCGGTACCATGGGGTTAACTTTCAGGTCTTATACCAAACACAAATCAGTGAGGAAATTCACTGCTAGGTGCAGTCTCTAATTATTTAAAAGATAATTTGCATGCTACACAGAAATAAATTAGCTCCCAGGTGACAGCTGTTCCACTGTGTCCATTCCTGGAACGAGATGCCATGCTGGGAAATCTAAATGCAGACCAAAAGATTAAAACACTGCACTTTCTTGCCTCGTAGGAAGGCCCTCCCCAAAACAGAGGCATAAAGAAGGGAGGAGGGGAATGGATGCTTCAAACCATCAAGTTTACAAGCTTAACTGACAAACCACAACATTTTTACAGTCTACATTTTTTTTCACTAAGGGCACTTCACATCTTGCTAGGTGATCTAACAAAGGCAAAGAGAAATTCAGTCCTAACCTGAGGTTTGCACTCATGCAGGATCCTCACAGAGCTTGCCAACAGTGCCCAAAACAATTGCTCTTTTTATCATACACACAGAAATCAGTGAATGCATTTTCCTGCTCCTCACCAAAAGCCAACCAGGCACCCCTTTTTTACCTACATAAAAGTCTCAAGACAACCTTCATCTCACAAGAGATGCTAAACTGTTTTTCAGTGTAATGGTTTTCTAATAAAGTCTTGTCATTGCTCAGTTCTAACTCTGTCTGTTGTACATTGCACACCCAAGTACACTGTCTGTAACACTGCAGTGTGAGGATGTGTATGTACTGTAGATGTGATTGATATTTTATGACTGTACATTATACTGTCAGCCCCTTCCATTGTTCTACCCCCTCCTGAGAGCAGCACAGGAATTTGCTGCTTTCAGGAGCAGTTTGCTTCCTCTCCCCATTGTCTCCTCTTCCTTTTCTCAGCTGTCCTTGCACTCTGCCTTGGCTGCCTGCAAAGGGCTTCCCTGTGCTCTTCTGTCTCCCACCTGCTGAAGAATGCGCCCTCCCCATGGGATGGATGTGTGTAACAGGAACAACAAGCCTGGGGTGAGCAGGAACATGCATGTGTGGAAGAACCACAAGAACCACACGAGTGAGGATTAAAGAGCAGCATATGTTCATTCCTGAAGAGCATGGGATTGCACACACATGACCAAAGAGCAAGAAGAGAAGAAACAAACCTACCTAAAGACAACATATAAAGAGGACTGAAAACTACAGGAGGCAATAAGATAACCAGATAAGAAAAACCCAGCAACTGCAATTCAGGAATTTTGACACAGGTAAGAGGTAAAATAAAATAATGAGGCAGAAGGTCCCAAACAACATCCCTATCTAAAGGCTGTAAAAGACAAGTCCAAACTTAGTTCATCATCACTAATTAAGGAGAGCTCAAGAGATGTGATGAGGTCCTGATAGGTGGTGTCCCTTTGTGCAGCACACCAGTGATCCTGGCCAGACTGCTGGCTTGCAGGTCCCAGTGCCTGTGGCACAGGGATGTGAGAGGACCCCACCACGCTCAGCTCAGGGTCCCAGTGAGCACAGAGCAGGTGAGATACCCCCCAGTCTGGCAGGGGCAAGTGACTCCTCAATGAGTGTATATGCTGCCATCAGGTAAAGCTGCTCCTCTCACTCTTACAGTGCTGCCTGGCCTGACATCTTATTAACAGATCATCACTGGGATCTTCACCTCTCCTGAGATTTTTACAGTCTCTGTGGATGTTTAGGACTTGACCTTACTTTGTGTCCTGTGTGGGGATCCTACTAGGATCACAAGCACAGAGAAGGCTAACACATTGTAATTTCTCTGATGAAGAAATAAGCTGTGTGCTCAGAAAGCTCACATCTCCTCCCTTCCAAACCTGAGTGCAGCTGTCAGGGGAGCACGTGAGTGAGGTCCTGAGGCTGGGCTATGTGCCCAGAGTGCAGCAAGGGAGACAAAGGGAAAATATGCTGGTTTGGTGGAGGTCAGGGAAACACTGCTACCTGTGCTGCAGGCAGAAATCCCCAAGCAAAATGAGGTATTCTTCCAGGTGTTGCTACTGGTGTGAAACCTCCTGGTACATCTAACAACAGACACTGTAACCACATCTGGGCAAACAACCACGGCCTCAGTGTCTGGCTCTCACAAGAGGAGCTCACAGTTGCACATTGTAATGCCATAAAAAGGATTAATGGTACCTTGCCACAGCCTGAATATTGAGTTCCTTCCAGTTCTCCACATGTATGAGCTGATCAGCATCAGCCACGACAGGGAAAAAAATCATCTCTTGTCTCAGTCCATATCTCACACACTTGTGTCACCTTCAGTTTGCCCTTAACACCCACTGACAATGTACTGTTCAGGTGAACTTCACATTTGCTGTGTCCCATTCCTCTCTTCCAAAACAAACCCAATGTTTTTTTATAAATCAAAATCAAGCCATGTAGCAGCAATAATTCACAAGTTTCTTCTCGACCACAGCACACTCTTTACAGCAAACTTTTACAAACTGTTACCTAAATAACAATGTTTAATCTGAAAATTTTGCTACTATTTGTGCCTTTCCTCCACCAAACAGAGTTCTGAAACAGCCTCCAGTTCTAACATTAAGTTACAGTAACCCCCTCCCACAGAGCACATGGTTTAAAGGACAAACTTTAGGGTTTATCACCAGATAATAGCAGGCGAGTTGTTGAGTGTCGCTATCACCAGGAGTGATTTAAAATCTCCCTAGAAATCTTTGGCTTAAAAATGTGATTCCTGAACATGAATCTACAGTAATAAAAGACTGTTTAGGGTCAGCTTAATGATTAAGCCTACCAAATATCCTAAACAACAGTGGTAAAGACACTGAAATGCTCTTTCAGCTGAAAGATGGTCAAGTAAGCCATTGCTCCTCTTAACAAATCTCAGACACACAGCTGTTTCCAGAAGGTCTTCAGGACTTGCATTACTGCTGATGATTTTGTCAAATAATAGAAAATGTTTTAACATCTTTGCCTACCTCTTGTTCCAAGGGAAAACAGCCAGAAGACAAATCATAATAAAGTAAAACTCAAATTGTGCCAGAGCACATATTTTCTGCCCCAGGCAGTTCCTCTCACCTGTAGAGGTCTGTGATCTGCCCGGCCCTCCAGCGATAGCACAGGTCATTCAGCAGGCGCTCGTGCTGCCCATACAGGCACAGGTAATTGGAGACAGGAAAGGGCTCCTTGGAAAAGCAAGTGATGCTATCCACCATGCTGTATTTGTCGAAATGCATCCTGAAGTAATTCCCACATCCTGCCTCTCCAGTCACTATCTCCATGCCCTGGAACAGAGAACAGCAGGAAAGCTGTGGAGATGGAGCACCTGACCTGCCACATGTACAGAGGCAGCGAGGGATTCCCAGCCCACAATTACCACTTCTTATAACACACAACTCTTTTTTTTTTTTAGATCAAGAGACCATTCTTTGCAGCATGGCTTACAAGGCACTTTGCTGTGTGGTTTACACCTTGATTCACTGGCCACCCAAGGGTGCAGCACAGGTTGAGTGCCACAGCAGACACCCGAGGGCACACAGGCCCTCCAGCTGCACTGGCAGTGACACCAGATCCCCAGGGATCAGTGACCTCCTGGAGCAGCAGCTGGAGTCAGGAGGGATGCCCTGGGGCAGCCCAAACAACACTGAATGCCTCTGTTTGGGCAACTCAATTGAACTCTGTTCAGCCTCATTCATGACACGGAGCACACACATGGCATCGTGTTTTACTGAGGATCCCATCCTGAGCAATCAAGAACACACCAGCAGGCTTTTCCTCTGTCTCCAGATACAGAACTACACATCTGTATTTTTATTTATGTACATATATGTATATGCAAACAGTCTAAGTGCAGAGTCCAAATTTATGGCACGTGGCAGAAGCTGTATGCCTGCAGGCAGAGGGTGACACCACCATGTTAACCATGTACAGGTGAACTCCAGTGCTGCAACTCCAAGATTTATCACATGCCAAATGGGCATTTTGGACTTTGTGTAACACATTTCCCAGTAGTCAAAGGTGTGATGTGCTGGAACAGCTTTCCAACAAGGAGAGAAATGCCCAGCAGGACTCCACAGTTCCAGAACAATCCCATACACTTTACAAACAGCACCATGTACAGATGGGGCTGCATCTGCAAGAGGCTGCACTGGCTCCCTTGGGATGTTTCCTTCATGTTGTGTTCTAGACCATTAAATGGTGAATATAAAATAATATGTATACATATACTTATATATATGTGTGTGTATACACACAAACATGTCTATATAGAATTTAAATTGCTCACTCTCACCCACTCTTGCTAATTTGAACTGTGGCTGCCACACGTTGCCAACACCAACTCTTACTGTCAATAAAATAACACTGAGGTTGAATGTTCATGCTTACACTGTAGCATTTAGTTTCAGCTACTTAAATCAACTACTTTGAAGACAAAAAAATGTAAAAATTAGCTTCAAACCTCCCACTGCAGTGGGATGTTCACAGAGCTTGAAGCTATTTTTTCAAGCTGTGTTCCTGTTCCAGTTTTATCCATTTCTACAACCTGTTGCTAGGCTAACAGAACCTTCAGCAGTTTCACATCTCAGCTAATACCTTTCACTAGCTTCTCTAACTTCTTCCTTAGGAAATTCTTTTAGGATGTACATGAAGTTTCTAGAGTGGCTTTAAAGATGGTCCCTTTTCAAGGAATCAGCAGGTAATCAAAGCAGCTGCAAAAGAATTCTAATCATCTTCTAGCAATTTGGAGTAACCAACCCAATTTTCCTCTCTGATGGTCCTTCCTGCTTTTCAGTACATGCTGCTTTGGATGGCTCATCCTGGATCTGGAAAACAAGGTGAGCCATGCTCTGATTCTTTCTCCCCAAACCATGGATTTCTTTTTCTAAAAAAAGCAATTTCTTTCTATGAACCACCATTGTCCCAGTTTTAAAGTGAACACTGAAGTAGCCTTTTAAAAGCTGCTTTTTAAATCAATTGCATGAATGGACTTGATGCAGAAATCCCTGAAGTAAAAGGTCTAATCTGTGTGAAACAGGAGCTTGCCTAGATGGATGGTCCTCTCTGGCTTTAAAAGACATTAATCTAATCCTTTCCTTGTCTCACAAGTCAGATACTCCAGGAAAAGAAGCATCCCCATGTTTGTATCCTGGGACAATCCCCCATGTAGCCCAGTGTGTGCAGTGATTCCCTCTGCCCTGTTCCAAGGCAACCCTCATGGCTGCAGGACTCACTATTTCCTAGCAGTGAAACACAGAGCATCCCTTCCAGAATAATTCCTACTATTATAGAAATCAACTGACTTTCCCTGATAAACTGCCAAGTTCTATCATCTGTATGTGTTTCCAGTACCATATTGCAGGGAGAAAAGAGGCTCAGCACAAAATCCAGCTAATTCTGTCCTGTGTCCTCAGTATAGAAAACCAGGCATCTTTGGAGAAAGCCCAATGTCAGGAAGTGTAGAAACAAACATGTGAGATGTTCAGAGACTTCTGCAGCTCCTCCTGATTCAGCAGCTGTACCTGGTGTATACAGAGCACCCAGGGCTCAGCTGACTGCTCTAATGCCCACCTGATGGCAAACACCACCTCCCCACATGGCACGTGTTCAGATCATGCTAGAGTTGCCACAAACACATCCTGAAAGCCACGGCTGCTCAAGGCACTTTGTGACAATGCAGGGTACTTAGGCAGGTACCTGCCCTGCCCTACATAAGAACATCCTTAGAAATGGAGGATGAAACAAAGAAAAAGTTCCATTATTTAACTTACATGATCAGACATGGCAAGTTCTACATCCAAGCGGACTGGAATTGCTGGTTTGGAAATGTGCAAGTAGTTATGACCTCCAGGAAGAACACCTCCTGCCACAAATGAAAATATGAGATTTATTAAGTTTGCCCTTCTTCTGCCATGATCTTTTTCCACTGCATAAGGAGCTTTGAGGGCTGCATTGCCATGAGAGGCACCTGAGGTGAGATGGCCCTGTCTGAATTACAGAACAGGGGATGAAAGTGTGACAGGGATCCAGTGGGCCTTACCTTTAACTTTGCACCCTCTGTACATGGGGATGAGTCCATCTGGGCCTTCTGGTGGCCTGGAACGGGGCTGAGGGGCTGGATCAAAGAGACTCAGCATGGATGCAGCAAGCTCAAAGCCAATCTCTTTGGAGTTGAAGTTGCTGTGTGTCCATTCATCTCTGTAATATCTCCTGGAGAACTTTGTTAGAGGACCTGCAGCCCTGATGCTGGCATCATTGGTGTGGAATTTGGCATCAATCACAAGTCTCCCATCAAAAACAAGGCAAGCATCATTGACTGCCTTGAAGGTTTCATAATCCACTGTCCTGTAGGCAAAGTTAAAAAATGCCTAAAAAGATATGTAAATGAGTGTAGGTTATATATTATTTACTGGATAATTTCATAACTCAAAGCCCACCCTTTGTTCTGAATGTTATTTATTTTAAAAGACAAGAATATAAAGTATGATTTTATATGCACAGATAGATCCTTCTGATTTAGCATTTACAGCTATCAAAATTAAAAAAAAAGACAGTAGAAAGGAGAATTGCTAAATTAGACTCATGTGCTTCTGGTTATTAGATGAGGGTTTTTTTAAAAGCTTCAATATTCACTATGGGTGAAACTATGAGGAGTGGCCATGTGTATTTTCTGTTAGTACAAGCACAGGACATAGACCTAAACCCTCTATGAAGCTGCCTTTCTTCTTTCAAATGCTCAAGCCAACACCAAACCCCAAGGAATAGAAAAGCAAAATGTATTTTGCATTTAGCAGGATAACTGTGTATTACAGATACCTTCCCAGCTACTGAGCCTGTTTACCAACAAACTGAGTTTCTTTGGCTACCAGCACAGAGATAGTCAATGAAATGGAAAGAGCAGAAATTAAACTTGTTCAGAGGAAATGTCATCCTCCTTCCAGCTACAGCAGCAGGATTTCAGCCAGTGGAAGCTGCAGAGGCCAAGGAGGTTGGGAGCAGTACAAAAGAACTAAACATTCCCAGGAACAGGAAAGCTTTCAGATTTGTTATATTTGACAGTGTCATAGATTTTGGAAAGAAAATCCAAACACCACTCTAGCTATTTGAGACCTGGACCATACTTTCTTCAGGAGGCAGGCTGACCTGTACCTCCCTAGAGCAGGGAGCTGCACTCTCTGAGGGGTGGGTTGTCCATCAGATCCATCTGGATCCCCCAGGCCAGCCCAGAGGAGGCTGTGTCTGTGGGGAAAGTACCTGGGACCTTGGGCAGTCCTCAGCTTTTAACACCATTAGATGACAAGTTCTATGTTGCTGCCCCCCATCAAGAAATATTCCTGTACAGGCTGAGGAAGGAGTGGAAGGGTCTCAGATGAACATGCATTCCCTTCCTGCCTTCACCCTCAAGAGCCCAAGACATAACTGTGCCAGGACAAAGCAGCACCCATGGTCTGTCCCTCCCTTAACACTGGCTTAGGAAGAACATGGCTCTGACCTTGGTAAAGGTGTCACCCAGTTGTACCCCCAAAGAGCTTTCCTGGGGACTAAGGGGAAGTACCACATGCTCATGGCTGGTTGGGTGAGCCAGCTGGAAGAAAAGGCACAGGAGAGGGAAGCAAAAGGAGCTGGAAATGTCAGCAACACTAGCATAGCAGAGATGCAGCAGCAGAGGAGCCAGAGCCCTGGGCTTGTTTGTAGATGAACCAAGTGATGAACTATGCAGAGCTAAGGGAATTCTGACCATTCAGGAGAGCCAAAAATGATGGAAGCTCTGCCCATGAGGGCAAGGGGACCACACAGCCCCACATCCTGCTGGCTGACAGGCAGGACAGTGTCACCAGAGGGGAGGGGAGGGCTGCAACCTCCAGGCTGGGAGCCATCTGTCAGCCCAGGCAGGAGGCAGGGAGGCTGCTGCTTCAGGGAAGGAGGAGATTTCCTCCTGTTGTTTTTATCCTGCAGGACTCAACAAATTAGGTCCCCAAGAACTGCCAATCACCAGTAGATACTGGCTCAAATCCCAGAAGGGCCAGAGCTGGGCACAGCCTGGTCTCCGGTGAGCACAGCCACCTTCCTGGCAAAGGCTGCCCTGGAGCCTGGCCCCCCAGGCAGCTCAACTGCCCTGGGAGAATGTAAAGCCCCTCACAGCAAAAGGGATTCAGCACTTCCCATCTCAGAGGCTGTAGAAGAGAGACCTTGAGAGGGAAGGGCCATGGCTGGAAGAACAAGCAGGGACACAAGTGCACAAGAGAAACAAACCCCAAGGCAAGGGGGCCCAAAGGAGTGGCCACAAAGGCCACGTGGGAGGGAAAAGAGAAGGGGCTGGTGGGGAGGGGGTGAGTGGAGATACCAAGTTGAAAGAATGAGGACCACGTTGAGATACCTATGGAAGAAGGATAAAAAGGGGGGGATTTTAGGGAAAGAGGAGAGAACCTGAAGAGCTGAATAAGAGGAGAGTGGGAGCAATGTCACTACTGACATGGAGACCACTGTGGATAAAAGTGCTGTGCAAAGTCTTCACCCCCCCATCAGGAAGGGTTTAACTACCCATATGTGAAAAAGAGAGGGGTTGCAGTGCAGGGGAGCCAGCAGGGCCCCTGACACATGGGGAGCCCTCCAGGAGAGGCACACAGCTCATGCCTTGAGCACTCCTGAACAAAGGGGTGGATACTCAGCAAGGTGTGCAGGGAGGAACAGGAGCTCCCTATGGAGGGAAGTTTTGAAGTGACCATCAGAAGTGCCTGCTCCTGTGGATTAGCCCAATAAAGGAAAACAGAAAAATCCTGACCTTTAGGAACAGCTAAAGCCTGTCTCTGGTCTCAGAGTGGAGCCACACCTGGGAGTGTGCCTACAGCCTTGATAAGATACTGGTTCTGGAGCTGAACACAACTGCAGCCATTGATGTAGGGGGACAGAAATCTGCTTATGACATGTTTTCATTAGTTACATAGTAGGCCTCTCTATCCTAATGGTTTTGGTTTCTACTGCAAATTATCAAATGCACATAACTATAGAAAGGAGTAACTGCACATTTAAATAAGAAAAGGATTTCTGGAATTATTTAGAAAATGAATTAAGAGTATTTCTCACTCAGCAGTGAACAACTACTCATGTGTCAGGTGACTTAAATACATTTAATCCAAGTCAGTCAGGGCATTAACAATGGGTTTACTTGGATTTAAAAAAAACAACAACATTGAGACTAGTAAGTGAACGTTCAGTAACAGAGACAATGAGAAATAGAGAAATTAATGAGGGACTGTCTATATTTGATGGCCTCTGTCTTAAAACCCCAGGCTGAAGGGAATGCACTGCAAGCACATACTTACTGAGCACTGCAGCTTCAGTGGGCCTGTGGCAGTGGTGAAGGCAGCCCAGGTGAGGAGCTCGGGGTGGCTGCCCTCGCCCCACTGTGCCAGGACACTGGCAGGGTGCACAGCCACGCCAGCCTGGCACAGGGCCTGCTGCACCGTGCCCTCCAGCTCGGCGTTGTTGAGACAAGTCACCTCGGAGCGGGGCGGGGGCTGCACCAGGTGGATGCGGGAGCCGGCAATTCCAAGGGATAAGAGGCTTTCTACTGTTGTGTAAATGTCAATTGTATTCCCATAGACAATAACGTTCCCTAAGAGAAAAAAAAAAAGGGGGGGAAATTTCTAAGACATACAATGAAAACCTTATTAGGATAACTCAGATGATAATAACATGAAATTGCTCTCTTTGACCCTCTTATTTCTCTGATGCTATGAAGCAAACAATGTTACCTAGCAACAGCAGCTAAGATAATTTAGTGAAGAATCTGTACAAAACATTCCACAAAGTAGGCAAGTACTTAACACAGAAGTATGACATTCATCCTGACCCCGTAATTTGAAATTATTTTGATTGAAAAGCCTCTAGGGGTAAAAAAAATAAATGAAAAATTACCATTTTTATTTTGCTCTTTCCTCTCTCCTCAATTTTGCTCATTCAAAGGACTGATGGAGAGGGGAGCAGACAGGAGCAAATTAAATACATCATGCAGAAACCCCCCACAAACTGTGGAAAGGCTAAGTTCCAGAAAACAAGCCTCTGTGCCACATGAAGGTCACCAGTGCTACTGCTTCCTTCTGCCAAAGCCTGACCTCCAGAGGATGGGGACAGCCCTGCAGACTGTCCTCCCTACACTGTGTCCTGCCATGCCATGTCCTGCCACCATGGCAGGCAGAGCTCTGCACCCTTCTCTGAAGGCAGGTGCCTCCCTACATCACACAGTGGCCAAACCCAAATGCCTTGAGGACGTGCTTTGAGCCAGCCAGGCTCCTTTCCTGCTCACTGCTGGGAGGTCAGCAAGCTGGGTACAGTGCAGTGTGTGGGGACTGCTGCTCCTTCTGCAGAAACCACTCCTGCAAACAGCACCATTTTCCCATTCTGGGCAAAGGAAGCTCCAACCCACAGCTCCCACCCAGCACTGCAGAGCCACAAGACAGGGCCTTGCACATTCTTGTCCTGAACTGGTGCCACTTCAAATGGCACAGTCAGAGCTGAGCAGGAATACATGAGGATGGGAGGGTTCTGTTCTGTGTGAGAACAACAGGAGTTTCCAGCCTAATGGCCAAAGCCCTCCTGGCACTAAGGGAGGTAGAGCTGGGATGCATGGAAGCAGCTGTGTGTTTTATCTCAGGATGGTTAAATATAAAACACACAAACATTCCTCTGAGCAGGGACTGAAACGTACTCCCCTCCTCCCCATTCCCTCTGCCCCCCTGCTTGGAATAGGAGCTATTTCTCTGCTCAGGTAACCCAGGCAAAACGGCCCAGCTCTAGGAAGACAGGCTGGGAGCTCCTCTTCCTGGGGCTAAGGACCCTTCTCAGGAGGGCTGAGCCCAAGCCTACAGGCTCCCCTGTGCCCATCTGTCCCAGCCCCGGGCTCTGTCTGCAGGGCCGAGGCAGGAACAGCCCTCCCTGCCTGCCAACAGCCCCATCAGCTCCTGCATGCCAGGAGTCTCAGAACACCAAGGGTCTGACCTCCAAAGCACATTCCCAGTGCTTTAATGGCCTGTACCTGGGCAGTGCAGCAACTAACTCGCATGTTCATCTCAGCATTGGCATTTATGTCTCACCAAGAGTGACAGCATCCCCTATACCCTAAATTATATTATTTCATAGGCTAAACTAATTTCCCTGGGACCATGTTTTACTGTGTGAGACACAGGGCAATACTAAAGTGAGCATGCACACAGCCCCAGCTCCCAAGAATATTAATGACAAAAATGTTAACAGATGTTCTACCATTCCCTTTTGTCTACAAGGTTATTTGATTTGTCCCTATCAGTTTGGCTACTTGTAGCTGCCAAATAGACAACTCACTACACAGGTGCCAGAGAAAAGAACTGATCCATGAGTACACTGCTCAGAAATGGTGGAAATTGGGTTTTTACTGTTAACAGCAATGACCAGAGGGACAGAACAATTTCACCTGCAAATGTATCAATTTGAATTTGTGAGAAGAAAGATCTTACTACTTCCATAAACAGCATAGAGAATATAGGAATTCTCTCCAATGTGTCCATCACTGAGCTGACTTCCCAAGCTACAAGAACCCATTCCATGTCTTGGGCCTGCCAGGACACCTGTCTGCAGGCAATACTGACCTCAGGAGAGGTCCAAAAAAGCAGACAGACATCAGGCTGATTGGTTTTTCCCTGCTGCAGCAAGGTACAACATAAGAAGCAACCAAGCAAAACCCGTGGTGAAAGCCCAGCTTTGCTACAGTCATTTTTAGTAACCCAACACGCTGACAGTGCAGGCAAGAACATGGTGTGCAGGTGCTGACAGCCTCATGCTATGCTTACATGCTTTAGATTTGCAAGCACTGAAAGGAGGTGAAGAGGCTACAGGGGCTGGAAAAGGAGGATGAGGAGGACTTGCCATAGGCATGGCCCAGCAAAGCTCCATTCTGACTCCAGGGCAAGGCTGGCCTGAGACATCTTTGCCTTTTGGCAGCACCAGCCCCCTCGAAGGGAAGCTCAGCTGCTGCATTAGACACTGGCATTTGGGGATATACAAGACCAGATTCAAGACCCACATTTCTCAAGGAAAATTAAAATTCTGTTTTATATGGTAATATTAAATACAACTGCATTAGATCAGGGAAAGCAATGCTCCTTTACTGACCTCTTGTAAATCAACAATCTACTGCTTCTGCTTATTACAATATTAGTGGCTTTTTAGATGACAGTGCTGGTAGTCTAGGAACTACAGATATTCATTATGGATTGAAATTATGTCCACTGGACAGAGAGCAGTTCCTCAGGATGCTTTTATTTTTTAACTACATGAAAATGTATCTGTGAGTAAACATAATAATCTTTCACGGAAAAAGCAGCCATAAATAAAGATCATTACAGTAGTTTTATCATTTATTACCCAAGTGTCAGCGTTCTGCTGCAGAGCAGACTCATTCATTTTCCACAAGTGGAAGCACAAGATTTCAGTGACCCTAGTGTGACCTGAATCTTTGCAGTTTGAAAAAGCTAAAGGAGAAACCCAGTATGAGCTAAAACATCAGTGGCTTCTGTGGGTAATTCATGCACTGGAATTTTAATGCGAGAGTATTCCCACAAACACACTTTTAATAAGGCAATAAACTATGCTTAGGTATAGAGAAAAAAATAATTGCTCCATTTTGGGCCATTAAAGCAGTTTTGTTCCTTACTTTACTTCCATCCTACTTTTTATTTTCATGGAGAGTGCAGAGCTAATAGGAGATGAATTTCAATTAGTCACCATTACAGTTGTAATAGGTTCCATGCATTAGGGGACCTATTAGGGGACCTAGTGCTCCCCCTGCCCCAGGGCTGGCCATCCCCTCCTGCAAAGGCAGCAGTGGGGACCAGCTGGGCAGCAGCAAAGGTGCTGTGACCCTAACCCAGCTGCAGGCCTGGCAGAGCAGGTCTGCTCCAGAGGCTCTGGGACACGCCTGAGGCTGGGAAGTGCCCCAGGAAATATCACCACGTTGATGGTCTCCTGCCCCTGATCGCAGCAAGACCTGGGAGATAATAAAGGACCTTCTGATGTCTTGAGAACTTCCCTAAAGGACTGCCAAGCAGGTGAGAACCTTGCACCACACCACATCACTGCCAATTCTCATTGCACTCTGTGAACTAGACAGCTCAAACACCTCTTTAGCAAAGTCCTGCTGTTGCACCCTGGCACCAGGAACTCCCCAAAGACAGCTTTGGGGAGCTGACATTGTATGAACTCACTGACTGACTGGTCTCCATTTCCCTAGTTCAGAGCTGACTGGGAAGCCTGGATGACTGCAGATATTTTCCATAGCACACACACTCAGTGGATGAACTAATGAATCCATGAAGATGCAGCAAGGCTGAGGAAATACAGGGGTGGGAGACATCTGCACAAATGTCTGATTTAAAGGGCTACAAAGGAAATAACAGAAGCTTGCAGTCCTCTGTGAAAATCTGTAACTGAATACAGTGCTGACAGACTTCCTAATGCACACTGGTTTTCTTTGTGGCACACCACAAACCTAGGTATTTTTCTATATAACAGAAAAACACATCCGCTAATTAAATTATTATTCAATTGGCTAATTAATGACTCCAGCCAGATTTGCATTTGGGACTCATTTTGGTTTATATAATAGCTACAGATAATTAATCTGTCTCCAGCCTTTCTTTCCTAGCTAAATATGCTGGGTATCAAAAATGACAACAAATTGTAAATTAATCTGGAAAACAAAGCACAGCATATGAAAGACTTTGTTAGAATTAATCAGGCTCCAATTATACCATGGAATTAAGGAAACAATAAGTCCAGAAAACATTTCTGTAATTGTGCACACGTTAATGAAGCCTCTTACCTCTGGTCCTGACAAGGTTTTTCTCCAGCCATTGCACTGCCTGTAAGCAATCCTGGTCATCGTTGAGAGTGAAATGGTTGGAAGGGATTTTCCCTGTGTATCTCTGTGGCCACTTACTCAGGACATCACTGTTAGTTGGGAGTTTACTGATATCTGCTCCTGTGGGAGCCAGGGCCTGGAGAAACAAATGGGTGAATGAATGGATGGATGGCACATACCTTGGAGACATTAAAAGTCAGTGACACTCTGACTACCTCAGGGCTGCTGTTCCTGCCAGGATTCAGGAATGTGCTTACTGTATAATTCCACTTTTCAGTAACAAACTCCATCTGAATTATACAAGGCAAAAAGCAAATCTTGTCTAGGACTTGTGCAGCACCAGTGACCCACATCCTGAGCAATGTTCTCACTGTCAACCAGATCGACTGAAGTACTGTTGGGTCACATAAAACCAGGTATGACACCAAAAGATCTTACTCAACAAGTAAATCCTCTAAATGATAACATACAGTGTTTTAGTAGGCATTAATTTGACTGCTTACCAAATAAGGCACAACTCACAGAAAGGACAGACTAGAGCTCTGTGTAATAAAACAGAAGCCAGATGATAAAATTAATTCCTTCCTGTCCTTTTGTAGAGCTTAAAAGTGAGAATAGATGATGATGGGATTTCTTCTCAAAGGCAGATAAAACCTGACTTTTCCCTTGTCTTCTTTCTCCTCCCATAAGTTATTTTGCAAGTGAGAGTTACCTCCAAACATCTTTTCCTAGGAGCATTTTTTTAGCCCACACTTCAGCTTTTGTTTCATCCCTGTGGAACAGTGACCACGGGCTGCTGTTTAAATGTGGCTCTGCCCTGAGAGGTGATCACAGACCCCCCAGCCTGCTGCACACACAGAGCCACACACTGCTGTGGGCTCCACACCCTCACAGTTGTGTGTGGGACATGGTACAGCACTGCAGAGCCTGCAGTTCACATGCTCAGGTCCATATCCCAATTTTAAAGGCAAAATGCCTATCCCAAACCACTGAGTAAGGCAAAGCCCTGCAGCAGGGGGCTGTACCAAGCTGTCTGTTTGGTCACACAGCCTGATGGCTTCGTGGGGACACGTGAGCCAGAACCAACCCTGCCTGGGGTGTCCAAGCAGCAGCTGAGCCTCTGGGGCTGGAGCTCAGCTTGATTCCACATCTCACATGCAGGGAAGGGTCTGCTTCAGCCTCAGTGGAAAGTCATCTTGCGCACTACAATACCAGGCAGCATCACAGACATGCCTAGGCATGGTCATCACGTGAGACAAGCAATTAATTTGATAAGGAATTCTCTCCATTGCCAAAACTAGGTCAAATGGTGTTAGACCAGCTGGAGTTAAGTCTCCCGTGGCTGGGGCCACATGTCAACTGGGCCTGCTCTCAGCAGGGTTAATGGTCACAGTGGCACAACCCCCAGCAGCTTTGCTCCCTCCCCACTCCTGAGCAGTGCCACTGCTGGTGAGAAGCTGTGCCCACCCCCTTCCCTCCTCCAGGTGCCACAGCAGCACCCACACAGCCCCAGCCCTGCACTGGAGGGCTGCAAACTGCCTGGAGCTGCCCTTGGCAAGGCCAGCTCTGCTAGTCCAGGAGCCCTGTGCTGGTCTCCACCCTGCACACAGCTCACCTGGTAGCTCTGGCCCGTGCACAGGACCAGGTAGTCGTAGGGCACCTTCTTCTCCTTGGCAACAATTACGTACTTGGCAGTGCGATTGATGCCAGTCATTTTACCAACCACGACGTTAACCCGGGAACAAAGTGACATCTGTGCATAATCTTCATCATTAAAACAGTGGCTGTGAAGAAAGAATATCTCTAAGTGACATTTCGGCAGCTGACAGCAGGCATTAATTAGACATCTGGTGAGCTCGGCCGAGCCCCCAGTGGTTCCCCCTGCCCCCTCACTGGGAGTTCACCACAGTCTATGGCAAAAGATTAGTCATTATGAAATACTCAGTTACAAATTGTCAACTTTCTGCCCAAGCCAAACAATCCTTCCCAGCACTGGGTCACATAACCACATCATTTAAGAACAAAGTCAGAAATAGATGCTTTGCTCTGCTTTTCCTTCGCAGGCTGATGCAAGGATTTTGCACCTGCAAATAAAATACTTGAATGGTCCAATTCTTTCTCCAAGACAAGACTCACTCATTCAAGCTTTTTCCCCACTTTTCCTTCCTTTGCTGTTCTGCTTCACCAGTTGTGGCTGTGGTGAGACAAACACAGGGAAGGCACCACTGCCATTTTAGCATCTGTGTTCCAAAGTATTAGGCCAAAAAGTTTAAAAGAAATAGAAAGCTAGCAAAATGGTTGTGAAAGCTAGAAGGAAAAGGCAGAGAACTCAAACCTCCCATTGGTGACCCTTTTACAAATGAACTTCTCCACAATGCCAAAATGACAGATTCTGAAACCATAGTAAACTGTTCCTTTACCCCAAACTTTCAAAAGCCTCTAAGAGGCAACTGAATTCCTCTGGGATGGTCAGGCTGGGCATGAAGCACACAACCCCAGCACCACTTTCTCCACAGTTGCTTCCATGACCTGCAGAATTTTAGGACCAGATTGCCAGGCTTTCTGAGGTGCTCTGCACCCTGTGCACTCACAGATACCAGAGGCAAAGAAATAAGGGAAGAAAACCACTGACAATTCTCAACTGTAATCATGCAGAAATCTATAAATAAGATGGACACCAGGGACAGAGGAGGGTTTTCAAAAGCACCTTTATAATTGAGGTGCACAGCTCCCAGGAGACTGACACTCCAAAATTACAGAGATGCTTTCAGAAATCATACCCTGCAGAGTTCAATTTTCACTCTTAATCTGCTTTCAGATTTTAACAGCTAAATCTGGTGAGGCAGCTCTGAACTGCAACTTTCTGTCAGGCAGGATGCTTTGTTAGTACAACTCTTTTTTACAGTGCACTTAAGAAAAAGAGCACAAGCTATCCCTTAATTTGCTAGATTTGTACTTCAACACACCTCTTTCTGCAGCAAAACATTAATTCAGATAACCACTTATAAAAAAATTCCTTGCCAGGGCAAAATTCCAAATGAGATCAAGTGGTTTCAAACAGGTTCCCATCACATAATTTTCACATCCTTGTAGAGATTTCATTTGTAAGGTTCAGCAAGCAGACATGGAGTTGTTTTGTCATTTAAAGAGCCACCCCTTTGGTGCACTGCTGCTCACTGAGGAAAAGATTTGGTAAAATACAATGTGCAGCCTTCAAAGAATCACATGACAAATCTAAATAACTTACACTGAGTTCATTCCCCAACTATTCAGAATAACTGATCCATTTTAATTCCATGCTTCTTAAAGTCCAGAACAGTCATGGTCCTGTCTATAGGGAGGACTTCTAGTCACTATTCCAAAATAACAAAATAAACCTCTAAGTAAGTCACCAGTCATTTTACTGATATTATTTCTTGTATGTTCTTTGCTTTAGTGTTATTTGGAACAAAACTCATGAAAGTTAAAAGCCAGGTAAGATTTAAAAAGTGAGCAGACATCTTCTGTCATTTAACCTGGAGATCTAAACAACCTAAAAAGCCTTGGAATGCAGAGATCAGTGTCCTGCTACAGCACAGTGTGTGGCTGCCCTGAAGTTACTGCTCTCACTCTATTTCCCTACTCACAATTCTATCCAACTCCTCCTCTCACAGGTGAGTGCATGATGGAGAGACAGACTGGAGTATTTTGGGGCTGTCTGTGGATCTAAAATTTAGGACAAATTTACAAGAATTACAGAGTGTTACGTTTTCTGCTAGAGCTATGGAAGTGTTTAGATGTGAAGTCAAACCTGTTAATTAAAAATCTTCTACTCTTGGAGCCTGGTGGGTCTTTTCCTGGAAGGCCATGAACTGAAATCATGGTCAGGTTGTTGAACTTCAGACGTGGCCTGTGGGAAGAAGAACAATTTTCCAGGTGGACCAGAAATTCAGAGGGCACATCAAAAGGCAGTACAGCTCAGAATTCCATGTTCAGGAGGATACAGAAAGCCATTCCTTTACACAAGCACAAAGCATTTGATCATTCTGCTCAGATGCAGGTGTCTCTGGATACAGAAGAACAATTTCCACTGCAGTTTCAGTAACACCAGGGTGAAGGGGGGGGGACAAGACTGACAGTATGTTGAACTAAATGTGATCTGACATTTAAAAACAAATAAATATTATGAGTGATTAAGCCTTCTAATCTTCAAGGCTTTCTGTAAGTTAAGGATGGACTGATGCAAATGGTACAAAGGAATCAGAATGTTTTTTATCAACCAATGTTAATTTGTTATTCATACATTTAAAAAACATATTCAAACAAAGTTAAAGGTCATACTTAAACCAAGGAATTTCAAGGTTATGGCTGCCCCTCTCAAAATGCATATTAATAGTTTAATTCTGGATTATGGATTATCTGTGGTAAATCTCCATGCATACTCAGGCCAAGCACAAAGTAATAAATAACCTTAATGTAACAAAGTGCATATATTTATACAGATTATGGGCCTGATTCTCATTTAAATTAAGGTCACTCTGCAGAGGTGGGTGTAAATAGAATTTGCTCTTCATTTATAGCCACATTATGCTGGCTGAGTGATACAAAATGGTCTTCATGTAAATGAGAAGGAGCCTGGTCCACGAGGCTGAATGTGGAGTGCACAGAACGATGCCATCTGTACAGGGAGTGCTGCTCGTGGGGGGCACACAGAACCACAGCAACTCTGCACACCTACATGGCAGGACTCCTTGGCAGTCAGGTTACCTGGGATTGATTAGATAAACACCCCAGACATCCTCCTATCCTCCTGCCCTGCTAGCAAGGAGGTTTCCTTTCAGTGTGGAGCTTTAGCCATCTCTGTGCACACTGCATGGCCTCTTGCCAACAGGGCTCCAAACACAGGTGCTACCATAACATGAGGTTTGAATGACACTAACAATATTTCAGATGAAAACACTGCAAGCAAGCACCAGAAGCATGGCAGAATGAAGGTCCGAGGCAACATTAACGTGCCTCTTTTGCATGGCTGCACTATGATGCACTTTATTGATCTGGGCACATACCATTTTGCTCTGCAGATGCTCTACCTCTATTGAGTCCACACACCCTCATCCAGGATCTCCCCAGTCATATGGTATTTGTTCCCTGCTCCCCATTGAGCGGGAGGCTCCAATTCAAACCTTTCACTCCATACCATTTACTAACTGATGATTTCCTTCTACCTCAGCGCTCCCATGGCATCCCCATATGCCCCAAACATTAATTCATGTTTCCCATTCATCCATCTCGTAGCCATCAAAATGTTGATTAGCATCTCCTTAGCATACTGGGATGAAATGAGTCATATCTTTGATTCCCACTGCACACTGAGGCAAACCAAGGCACAAAGCACACTGGAGGAGGTACCCATTACACTAAGGGGAGCCCCAGTGCTCAGCCACAGCTCCTGCCAGCACTGGCAGAGCCACCACGAGGTGACAGGTCGAGGGATTTTGATCAGTTCACTCTACACCATCCTGCCCTTTCCTCCACAGAGCTTTGTTATTTCTAGGCTAACAAAAGGATGGCTTATTTATTGTGGCTTTTGATTCCTTACTGCTGTCTACTGAAGCTCTTAACTGAAAAACAATCAAGGCTCTGGAAACAGGTAGTGGGTGTCAGGAGTGGGAATGACTTACATGCTGCTAATAAATATAACAGTGTCTGACACAAAACAGGGCAAAGCAGAGGTTCCCATTCGGTGAAGAAGTCTTCAAGTGAAGAGCCTGAACGAGTGCAACATTAAACAAGTGCACCTGCATTTCAGAAGCAAATAATTCCAGCAGGGATTCACGTTGCTGTGGATACAGAGGGAAGAACAGCTCAAAGATACTGGTAGAGCAGGGAGGGATTAGAGTATCTAGGGAAATAAGTAAAAGGTGTTGGGTTTCAGTGCACAGCTCTAGAAGAAGGCTATGAAGAGTCAGAACACCCTTGTCCTCAAAATAAAACACTGTTGTCAATTACCAGGAGCAGAATCACAGGAACAAACAAAAAAGTTTTAGTACAGTATTTACTTTTCTTTTTTTTTTGTGAATCTGTTAGAATATTCCTTGCTCGTTTTGCTGGATATTTGCCTGATGTCTTGCTACCTTCCCCCCCGTTCTGTGTGCAGCATAATGATGGAGGCTTAGATGGTGGAAACTGCCTGAACAAATAATTTAATTGATTGCTTTCATTAAACCCCTCATTATCGCAATAAGTCAAATCACTTTGGTTACAAAAAATAAAGCACAGTAAAGTAGTCCCCATGAACCTAAAAATTTCCATTTATTTGAAATAATGTATTTTTAAATTATTTTTCCAGTCATTTATAAAATCTAAAATAAAAAAGGGTGACAAGACAATGCTTTCTCTGGCTCCCCAAATTGGTAACTATGTGCACTGTTCTCCTGTATACATAATCTTCAAAAACCAGTATCTGGAATTATAACCTATCCAAAAGTGACATCCTAATGCCACTGGATCCCAGACTTCACTGTAACAGAGCCCTTGTGAAAACCACAGCTCGAGATAGTTCTGAAAATGGTAAAAATTACTCTGATTCCAGCACTAGAGGCTGAAAACTGAGATGTGATAGTCTTGCATTAACAAAATTTTGAAACCAGAAAGGTCTCTGTCCTGAAACAAAACAAGGAACCTTGAGATTTTTGTGGGGAGGAAGGAACCCAGAATGTGAGATGATGATAAAGAGTCCCAGAAAGAAATAATCAAATAACCTCATGTTGAAGGCACAGCAACTCAGAGTGACAGGTGACAGTCTCACCACACAAGGCAGATATAGACAGCAGTTCTCCTTATCCCCAAAAATACAACCATTTATCCAAAGAAGGACCTTTCACCACGGAAACATTTCAAGAACACACCAATCAGGGTGTGCCTTGGAGAACAGACTTCACCAAAAGGAAAAGATACCTAACAGATTTCCCAGCTCCACACAAAGCTCCAAATAGAAATGCCCTGCTTAACAAAGGCTGCTCTTATTAATAACCAGACAGAAACCCCTCTTGTTCATGTTTTCACTTCAGGATAATCATGTCTTCTGTCACCCTTTTTTATTTTAGATTTTATAAATGACTGGAAAAATAAGCTGTGGTTTTTACAAGGGCTCTGTTACAGTGAAGTCTGGGATCCAATGGCATTAGGACTTCACTTTTGGATAGGTTATAATTCCAGATACTGGTTTTTGAAGATTATGTATAGAGGAGAACAGTGCACATAGTTACCAATTTTGGGAGCCAGAGAAAGCTCAGCTGGACCCCACAGCACTGGGTTCCTGGGCCTTTGGTCAGTCACAGCAGCAAAAGGGTTTCTTGTTTGTATCAACACCTACCAAAGGCACCTGTTCTCCAGAACCTCCCCTAAGGGCATCAATTACAGCCCCCAGAGCAGCACTGCAGCTTCACTGCTGACCAACAGATGTCCATCTACAAGTTATCCCTCTTTAATTACAAGTAAATAAAGATTATCCCGTTTTCTGTTGGGTCAACCTTAGGAAAAGGTGTTAAGATTGTGAATGAATTTGTGCCACGAAAGAAGGGATAACAAAGTATTTACTGGGACACTTGTCCAGGAGAGGGTCAAGGAGGGGCTTTCTACACATCCATGTGTTCTACAACCTGTGGCCACAAGGACTGTCCCTCCCATGCCCAGCAATGCATATCAAGAACACACCAAGTGAAACCAAAGAGAAGGGAGTCTCCTGGGCAGCAGCTCCAGTGGGACTGCCAGTTCCAAGCCCAGGGCACAGGGGAACCACTGCTTACTTCAGTGGGAGGAATCCCAGAATACCAAATATTTCCATTCCAAGGCAGGCCACAGCACTGGGAAATTCACCACCATTTTTCCCTTCAGACAATGCTCTTCTAAATCATTCAGAACAGTGATTAAAAGAAAAATATTTGTCTCTGATTTTGATTTTTTAAAAAAATCCAGATGCAATTTATTTAAAACCAAAAGAGTCACTTCTTAAAATGACACCTCAGCAAAATATTTCATCATTCCCCAATTACTTCCTCCTGGTATGAAAACAACATGCTTTCTTGAAAGAGTTACATGTTGATGAACAGTGGGTTTTATTATTGCTCTTTTCAGAAATTTCCCCCCAGGTTTATTCATGATTAATTTCACCAGATGCTGTCATCCAAAGAAGAGCAGCCTATAAGCCCAGGCCATGAAAGCCACCACTGTCACCACTTTTGACATCTTAGCAAGAATCCATTAAAAAGCTAAAGAATATTTCCTTCACCATTTGACTAACACCCTTCGACTAACACCCTTCAAGGGTGCTGGGAGTGCTTCTCTCCACCCTAGAAAGAAAATTAACTCTATCCCAGCTAAAACCAGGGCAACCCTGTCTCAGAAGCTGTTCCTCTCCACTTAAATTTGGATTCTCCTGCTGGTTATATCAATTTGTCCTCCCACTGTTCCCCCTTTATGTGATCAGTCCTAGATTCCCTTCCATGGGGTTATTTTACTGCTTGTCTTTGTCATTCTCTGCACTGACCCTCTTCCTAGAGAAGAAAACTAAACACATCAACTCTGACTCTGCTACCTTTATATTCTTTTATTAATTCCTCCTTTTTTTAGGTGGCTTTATATAACCCCACAATCTTGATTTCTCTCTGAATGTTACCAAACATATCTTTTATCCAGTTTGCTTCTTTCAAACCCACACCCATCTCACAACTCACTTCACTGAAACACCTCAGCCCCCTCCTGTGGCTGTCACTGCTTTTGCCCTTCCAGCCACCCTTCACTACCCAGTAACTGGTTTCACTTTCCTCACCTATGGCAGATCATCCTTTCTTACCTTTTTTTGCACCATTCTCGTCCAGTGATTGTGGCTCTATAATATAATTAAATCTTTTTCCTTTGCTAGACTAATCCTTTCCTGCACTTTGCCTCTCAGCCCACCCTGACCTTGGCTATTTGACCCCTAAGCTCTCCTCCCTCCCCTGCCCACCACATCACATTTCCTCCCAAGCCTCTGGCTCTGACAAGGTGCCCCCCAGGCTCTGAGAGTGCAGATCCCTGTGCACATGTAACACCCCAACACTCGAGTGCAGCAGTTCCCAGCAAACTTCTAACACCACACAGAAGCAAGGGCCAAGTCCCTGTTTATTAACATATTGGCCTATTTTCTTCCTTAGTCCAACAGCACTTCAGGCTTCATCATGAACTGCCTTAACACTCTGCACTGAGCAGCACTGCGAGCATACAGTCAATTTTTGTAGCACAGTCCAGACCAGATCAAGACTTACCTGACAACACAGCTACACATTTCTTATGAGGCTCTTCCAAAAACTTACAGGATCCACTCAAGACCTGTGGTGTTTCCAGGATCTAGCTTATTAAAAATCAATGTGGCAAAGTCCTTACAATATGAATTGTTCAGAACAGGGAAATCTAAGAGCTGCAGCACCAGAGCCACGGGATACCCAGCTCCTCAGGAGGGCAATGGGATGCTCCTCCAGCAGCTGCTTCCCAAACAGCCTATCCAACACAGTGTGTCACAACCACAGCAGAGTGTGGGAACAGGGTGCTGGGAGCCATGGAGCTCCAGCCCTCCTGCCTGGGGACCTGGGTAACACAGCACATGCTATTCTCACCAGCTCATTCCTGTACCTCACGTCCTCCCAGTCACCCAACATGAGCTGCATTCAGGCTGCTTCCTGGGATCTGGAGGGTCCATACAGCAATTCAGAAAAGGAACCCCAACACTTCACTCATTAAGCATTCAGAAAATCAAGCGGGTCCCTTCAATTAGTGACCTCCATTTGGCACCACCCTCCCTCTGCCCCTCCCAGTACACACACACACACACTAATCACTAGTGGGAAGGATCACAGCTTAACCAGACAACTCCTTTCTCCTCGGGTGCAACAGCTTGCTGTGCTTCCAAAGCAACCCTACAGACTGCTCTGGAGAGCTCAGGGGTTACACCCTGTCACTTTAGCAGAGAGCTGGAGAACCCACATGCAGTGTTTGCACTTGCAATGCTGCTGTGTTTGCTCTGAGCTGTGCCCATCAGAGGTACCAGGTTACCAAGCTCGTGGTGCTCGTGTCCCACTGAGTCACCAGGAGGGGATGACAGATCCACAGCAGTGTTCTATAAACTCCTTGTGACTCATTCCAATTTGGAGCAGGCTTTTTAGGAGAAAACTACTATTTCCAAGATCAGTTTTAACACGCAACAAAAACTTACGGCTACTCAAATATAAATAGGAACAAGAGAAAATCTACAAATAATTACAAATTTCAAGTGTGAAAGAACAGTTTGGGCTCAGAGAAATGTTTGTGTATGTTTAAAGGGCAAGTGCTTCAAGTTGAAATAAACTTATTTAAAACTTCAGTCTCAAAAGCAAGACTATAAAATAACCCCATATTGATGCTAATTGAGCCTCATTTTTTGGCAGAGGCTTAGAAAGGCTGATCCTGACCCACATCCTCTCCCTGTGTTCATGTCTGGTATCAGTCACTGCCAGTGCTCATTGTGATCCCAACTGTGCAAC
Source organism: Xiphorhynchus elegans (assembly GCA_013401175.1). NCBI lineage: Eukaryota > Metazoa > Chordata > Aves > Passeriformes > Dendrocolaptidae > Xiphorhynchus > Xiphorhynchus elegans. Next base: position 68,766 of record VZUH01087769.1, on the reverse strand, counting down.
AGGGCCAGCTACGAGCCATCTGATTTATCTCTGTCACAGCTTGAGCTCTGGTCACCAGGAAAGCAACAGTCTGAAGGATGCAGGCCCAGCACCACCGAGCACATGGCCTGGGTTTGCCTCGGTATGGAGAAAAGGCAGAGGGAAGCACACTTGTATCAGTTCACGTGGCAAAGACAGATAGCACAAAACAATGGGGATCACTAACCCATTCATTATGTGCTAGCTCTGTGATCAGCAAGTAAGCACTAACTATTTAATTAGTCAACTAATTAGTGACAGGCAACATGGAAGGCTTCAGATATTCCCAGACAAATGCAAAGATAAAAAGCCTAATTAAGCAGCAAGCATTATGCTAACTACTGCCAAGCAGGCCAGATGTGCAGGATATTGTGCACCTCAGTGCTGCCAGATAATGGCAGAGGGAGCTGCTGTGGCAGGAACCCTGCTCAGGCCCTGCCATGGCTGAGCTGATCCTGGTACCCTGAGCTCACAGCAGGACACACCACACTGCAGAGAAAAACTCAGATTTACTGCACTGGATTCCAATTCTACCCTCAGAATAAAGTTCAGGGCTTTGACAAAAGTGTATTTAATCCATCTGGTTTTCAAATCAATAGTTATTTCAAGGCACCCACGTGGAGAGGGAAATAGCTTTCACAACAAATTCATGTGAAATATTACAATCTGAGGCACTGTTTGTTTATGGCTATTTCATGTAGTATATTATGCATGTTCCAGCATCCTCAGAGTGTAAATTGTTGTTTACACCAGGGGTTGGAAAAAGGAGGTTTTCAAAATCATGGACTGAGGAGGGTTTTCCCTATAATCAGAACACAGTAGGGTTTTCCACAGCCATATGCAAGGAGGTGGATAAAAGCCCACTGGTTCCCTGCACTGGAACCAGGGACAAGATACCTCTGGGAGTGAGCTCTGCATTCCTGCAGCCAAACTTCCACCCCTGCAGGCAGGGCACAAGGGTTTGCAGGCTCCTCCAGGAACCAGCCCCTGGAATAAACTGGAAACACTGGGGTTTGTAATCCTGTGTTCTTCTGGCCTAATGCTGTGCCCATCACTCAAACTAGCGAAAGTAAAAAACAACCAAACAAATAAGAAAACCTCACACTGTCACACCTGTACCTCCCAAACACTGGACAAGCACCACAAGGGAGGCAAGGCTCTGCCCTCACTGCTGTCTCTACCAGTCACTCTGCTTTCTAATAAAAATAACCCATGTGCATCCTCAAGAAAAGCAACAGTACAGCTGAAAACACATCTGCACATGACTACATTCCAAGGAAAAAAAAATCAGCAGGAGACACTTATTTCAGTGGTGGAACCTGAAAAATGGTATCACCTGCACTGACCCAACGCTGGATGAAGCACATGGCTGCAATTCCCAAGGGCTCAGAGCACCCCAGGGTCAGGGAGAAGCTCCCACACACACAGGCCATGCCACACACCTGTTTGCAGCATCCTGCCATGAGGGAGCAGAGCTCACGCTCAGACTTATTTTCCTGCTTAATGAAAAAGGTTTTTCTTCAGTCTCAAACAAGTTGAAAATACTTGCAAGATCGAGTTCTAATAACTGCCATGTTGGTAAGTGAATTACATTTCTGTGTTTCCATGGTGACTGATAATGTCAAATAATTAAGTACGAAGAATAACAACACGAAAATGACTTCCTCTTTTTAAGGATTAGGGCTCACAAATTGATTCAAGCTATTTTTAGTGCAAGCAACCTTTGCAGGGAATATTAGAAAGTTACAAGCAAATTAAACTAAACTGTTTTAAAAGGCCTTCACATTGATCAGGAGAGGATTTGCTGCTGACATGAAAATGAAAAAATCAGCTTTCCTAGATTTATCCCTCTATTAATATCAACTCAGTGCTGTGGCTCTTGGAGCAGGACCCCATGGCTCAGGCAATGCATGAGGAGCAAGTATCCTGCAACTCTGCTGCAGTTTGGATCCAACTAACCTCCTGCCTGCAAAGCCTGAGAGTGTCTGAGGTCACCTATAAAGGCCTGTTCCCTACAAACTCAGCTCCTGGCTGACACACCTGGGCACAAACACACTTGGTTTGCCCCTCACAGTATTGGAAAGCACAGCAATAAACAGCACAGGGTGAGTAATAAGAAAGGGGGTAAAAGCTCTAAAGCACATTTTTAACTGAATTTAGAGTGGAGCTGAAAGCCTAAAAGGTGCTGATAACAGGAGGATAAGAGAAAATTATGTATTCTGAGATGGGATGCTTTACAGGAAGAGTCAGGAACATAAAGAGCAAGGAGCAGAATTTTTTTCCTGCACTGCAATACAACATCCATAAAGCACTTCAACTTATTCTTCTCTTGGCATATGGATACTTTCATTTGTGTTGTTATCAATGGTTGTTGTAGAAATACAAAGTCCTGGCTTAACAGGGAAAAAAAAAAAAGGCAGAATTTTCTATTCTTTGCCCCCCATAAAAGCAGCAGACTCCATTCTTGTAACAGTTTGTCATAAGAATCCTGTTCAGAATTTGGATTTCATATTCATTTCTGCAAGTCTTTCAAGACATCTCTAGTGCATGTGGTTAAACTGCACCAAAGAAACTGCATTCTTACAGTCTGACTTCCCAATAAACCCAAAAACTGCTGCTGAGAAGGTACTGGCATAGGAGGTGCAACAGTGGGACATCAGAGAGGGCATCCTGTCCTCACTTTGGGAAGGCTGTAAAACAGCAGAACTCACCCACAAGTTTTCCCTGCCTTAGAGAGGGGAAGGTATAAAAACAGCTACATCTGTTTATTCCCCTTCTCCACCAGTTTACACAGTTATGAACTCCAGTTTGGATAACTGCAGGTAACCACAGCAATGCTATTTGCAGTTTTACTGCTGAAAAATGCTCTAGGAGACTCAAAAGCATCACAGTGAGACACCTCAAGCAGCTCATGTGGCACATTTCTGCACACATGGCATCACAGGAGGGGGAGGGATTCAGGCAGCAACTGAGGATCCCCCTGGGCACCACTGGTTGTAAAGGTCAGTGCTGCTCTGGAGCACACATGAAGGGTTATTGACTTCCACACGTGAGATTTTGGTGTAAGAACAACACCCAAAGAGACTTTAAGTGTTTCTGATTCTCATTTTCAGTGTGCCTTCACCTTGAGGATCTATGAGCAGTTCAGAGGAGCTTGGCACCCTTCCAGCCCCAGAGGAAGCCAGGATGCCAGCACCCATCTCTGCATCTACAGGTGCTCAGACCTGTGACAGTGACTGCTCTGAGACACAAGACACACTTTACAAGGAAGAAATAAACCCCTTCTTTATATAAAAGGGAATACAAACAAGTTCCTTCATGCAGAAGGGAATACATCCTTCTCAGAAAAGGAAATTAAATTAAAAACTTACCAAAAGATCAGTGTCTCTAGAAAGGAGATTCCAACATCGGATGCACCAACCACCACAATTCTAGTGTTGATGGACACTTTGGATTCCAGCACCAGCTTTCGGTTCGTGTGGTTCAAAGAATAACTCAACTGTAACAGAATATGTGACATGACATAGAAATGCATTAAAAAACCAGCCAAAACCTGCTAAGAATCATTAAACTCTCAGTGATGCATTACCTTGCATTCACACTAAACTTCTTATGGCCCACTGACATGACTAACACCATGACTTTTCTATGCACAGCACCAAATAAATGAGACAAAAATGCTGAAATATGTGCAGGATTAATAGGTCACAGAAAATTAGCAGAGCAGAATGTTGTGACTTCTCCTGAGCAAGATGCTCTGGAGTCCTCCTGTGAGAGGACAAAGTATCAGTTATGCTATCACTCACTGCCATTTAGCAAACACCTGGAGAACATGCATTTATAGACTGCTAAGGCCATTTTTATGCCTGCCAGAGCAATTTTCACTCATGGCTGGTTTATTAATGGAAATGGTTTTACTCATAAATTAATTAGGAACTTTTATTTTGAGTGTCTGTGTGTTCAAGTGAAAACTCCCAGAATTATCCTTCTCTTTTCATAAAATACTGCAGCCACCCAGAAAGCCAGGTTTCCACATGCATAAACAAGTACCTCAATGCCACTGGGATCAATACTGCAGTCACAAATCTTACTATAGTGTTTGTAGTTACTAATTTCAGTTTCCATACCACTCAATGTACATCCTGGCTATAAAGGCAATAAACTCCATGTGCTGTTTCTGTTCATGTGTCTCTGGGTCTCTCTACCCAGCAGAGATTCTCAAAACCAATATGCAAGAAAGAGCCAAGAGATAACATTATTGCATTTGACAATTTTTTTTTCCTGCCCTGAACTATATTTAGCTTTCAAATTTCTGATGGAAGGCAGGGAAATACTTTCCATTTTGCAGTATAACACACTGCATTTTTCTGATTGGTCTGGCTTGCCTCCATTTCCATTTCACAGAATGAGTAAGTGCAGAGTCCTAAATGCTCTGGGAAGACCAATGCAAAATGGAACCACTTTTGATGTTTGTCACACTTGTCCTGTAAGTTCCTTCTGTGGCACTTAGGCAGGAAGTAATCTAAGGCTTCTAACAGGTTTTCCTCTACTACAAATAGGAGACAGGATTAACAAAATTAAGTCCTCTAAACTCTTCCTATAAAATTACAATAGTAAAATATTCTCTATATATTAATTGACAAAGTAACTCAGTAGATGAAGAGTGTTTTATTTTAAAGCTATGATCCCTACATGTGCCTTTGCAATAAGTATGTGGCACACAGATTCCCAAGAGCTCTTTTGTGCCACCTCACTGCACCAGTGCAGCCCCACAGCTGAGGGCTCAGCACAGCCCCACCACACAAGGACAACTGGCTGGAGAATGACCAGAATGCTGCCCTGTCCCTTAAGGAAGGATTGTGCACCAGTGCCTTGCCAACTGGCATCACTGCACAGCAAGGAATTTAGAATGTGGCAAAATGAAATGTCGCCTTTGGTCAGGCAACATTATTTTTTACTGCCAGATAAATGGTCTTCAGGTTGCAGTTCACCACAGTGCAATGAGGACATCCAGTGGTGAGCCAGATTCATCTCAGGGACTGGACTGCCCTAGGAAGATTCCAGAAGATATCTTAAGAGGTATTCCAGCCCGTGGTGGCTGCTTCACAGAGGCCAGCTCTGTGACAACCAGCACGTGCCTGCAGTGAGGAGTGCCTGGCCTTGCCAGGGTAAAGCACAGAACCATCTCATGCTCCAGAACAGGGTTACACAGGAGCAGCAATCCACAGAGAAACCCAACCATTCCATCCACAGCCAGTGCTTCTGTACATGGTTAAACACTCTTTACAGCAGGATCTTCCAGTAAAAGGATGTTGATCATAAATTAGAATACACCTAAAATACTTCCACATTACAGAAATTGAAAAAGCCTTTTGTATTCCCCTGAAAAGGTGTATCATTGGGAGGGACTTTAGGAAATGAGAAGAACCAGTGCCAAGTGTTACAGGCATTCCCCACCACTTCAAATAAGACTTGGACTGTGTTTTTTATAACATACTAAATGGTCATGCCCCAACCACTCTGCTGGTGCCACAAACAGGTGTGGAAGATGTGGTGCTTCAGGCCCTCATCTCAGCTCTCCCATCCCCTGGCTGGGCACACAGGAACTCTGGCACACTGGGGTTTGTGCACACACAGCTGCAACCTTGTAGAAAAGCAATGTCTTCTGGAAGAAAAATGGTTAGTGGTGTTTCTGGTGAAATTAATGAAATGGTAAAAATACACAAAGAGAAACTACTTGTAGTGCACCTGATCAGCAGAAACAGGCAGAGATGCCAGCAGCCAACAGGATAAACACCAAGGTCAAACCCTTCCACTGCTGCACTGTGCTGGTGGTTTATGTTAGTGCATTCCAGCAAGGAAACAGAGCAGGACTACAATTTCCCTGGGAAGAGCTGTATCTACCTTCTGAAATGGTTCTGTATCAATGCCACAAAGACGGCATAAGAGTGCAATATAACCCCTTCTGCTCCCAGCACCAACAGCTGTCATGCTCCAGAAATCACCTTTCCACAGCTAAGTACACTAAACAGCCCCAGGGAGTAAGGAATTAGGTGGATTGGTCCCATAATGCCACCTATTCTAACAAAATGGCAGGACAAATGGCTACATATGTTCCCCAGAGGGGTAATCAGACATCATAACTGATAGGTCAATAGCAAACTAACTTGTTTATTTTGCATCCAATCTATTAAATAAACCAGCAATCATTAACTAATGCAAAGCAAAAAGCACTAATTGCCATTGGTAGAAAAGGCCTACGTAGCTCAGAAAAGAGGATTTTCTTTGGTTCTAAACAGATTATTTGGGGTGCCTGGCATCCCTGTCCCCTGACACTGCTCCCACCTGGAGGCAGAGGGACAGTGGAGCTGCCAGTGGTGGCCCTTAGGCATCAAACACAGGGTTATTCCTGCACATGGACAGCCAGTGCCATCACTCAGAGCCCTTTGAACTGCACCTCATTAAAACACTGATGCACTTCTCAGACAACACACAGCCTGCATGGGACTTATGGCTTTCATTTATGATCTCACAGCACAACATGTGCCACAGCAGGATTAATTTATGGCATTCAAAACTCACACATCCCTCTACCCCCAGCAACCAATGGAAAAAGGGACATGAAATACTGATTAGGTTTCAGCAAACTCATTTACATGTATTACTTCCTTTGCACTTTCCAGCCATGTACAGCTTCATACCTGCTCTCCTGTTCAGTTTGCACATGCCCTGGGAATGGGCTCAGTGTGCATTTACTCAACAATATTATGCCAGTGGTACAAACATCCAGAATACTTTGTAGGTCCTTCTAGTTCTGTTTTTAAACATTGGGCTCTGGGATATTTGTAGGTTTTCTAAATGTATTTATTGCAACTGTTCTACAATAGGTCAGGGTTTATAGCAAACATTCTAACAGAAAAAAGGGAAACTGAACACGCAGACCTGAAAAAATAAGTTGGACAAAGGATTTCAGCTGTGACAGGAAGAGAGCAGTGCTGTGTTTTGAACTGGGCATTGGTAAATTTACCCCAGTTACACATCAGTGGTGTCAGAGAGCTGGCACACTCCTTGCTGGCACTTCTCATGCAAAGGTTCCATAACACTGCAGAATTTGTAGAATCACAAAATCTTTTAGGGTGGAAAATACCTCTAATATCAAGTCCAACTGTTAGACTTGACTTTATGACCCCTGCAGACTCATGCCTTGCCCAGCTGAACACACTGCAGGGTTGGCCACAGGTTTAGGATGATGGAGGGGCCCAAATTCAGGCCTGCTCAGGGTACCACAGAGCAAACACAGGGCTGGTTTGTTGTGTTCTCAGCATCTTCACAGATCACTCACTACCACAGAGAGTGGTCACAGGCCCTCCCAGCCCTTTCTTGCAGGATTCTGTATCTGCCTGCAATGCTTTTGTTTGAATTCAGCATTTTTTACTGAGGAACCTGAGTGATAGTTACTGCTGTAGAGGACTGACACGATTTGAACTCTGTCACTGCAAAAACCATCAGGAGGAGTGAAAACAATTAACAAACCTGTTCCTAGAGTAGTGCTGAGCTCAGCAACAGCGGCAGGCAAACAAGAAGGTGCGCAAACAGAGCTATTTTAATTTCAAGCTCCATTTGAACCACAAGTTAAAAAAAGAAAAATCGATGTTTACCAGGGAGATATGAACAAAAGTCATTGGAAAATTCATGCTTTTTCAACCTGCATTAGGAATTGTTTTCTAAATACTAGCTACATTCCAGAAAGCCTCATTAGAAATGTCTGCAAACATGTTTTCAAAAGCTGTTTCCAAGTGTTCACAGATTTATACAAACACCAGAAACAGAAGGAAAAGAAAGAAGAAAAAGAAAGCAATCAAGACTGCAGCCTTAATTGTTCTGTTGTCTTTGTCAATGAAGCCTTGTTGGGGAACTGTGGCTTGGACAGGTAACACCTCACCTTTAGAGAATATTTTTCATTCACAGACCTCCAAGACCTTTGTAAAATGAAGTCAGTATTATTATAGCAATCTCCTATGGGTAAATGCTGATGCTTCAGCTTCTAGAAAAACAGTATCTATATTTGTAACCAATCCTATGCCCATCACTGACTCCCTACAAAATCAGGGATTTCCCATGTAACTCCCAGCAGCAAAGGAGAGCAGATTATGGACACATCTCTTTCTTTTCCTTGCAGAACCACTGTTACCATGGTAAAACACTGCTCTTTTTCTCTTTGAGCATTAACATTCGGATCCTCAGCCCAGAGAGGGCTGGGCAGTTCACACTCACATAAGGATCTCACAATTGCTTGCTGCCCTGCTTCAAAGGCCAAGGAAATGAACTCGGAATGGTGCCACTTTCAGAGAGCTCACTTCTTCCCCTTCTTTCTGGGGCAAAGAGGGATGGAGAGGAACACACAAACTCAATGAAAGCACTCAGACCTGGCCAGTCCCTGGGGGACAGGGCCCTAAGGAACAGCCAGACTGCCCAGACACAGCCAGCCCAGGGGCACTTGGCATTAATCCCTGGAATAGCTGGGACAGCCACTGAGCTGCCTGCAGAGACACCTACCCCAACACACCCCCCACTCACCAGCAGAGCTGAGAGGGAGAGGGCACCAGCATCTCTGCCCACTCCACCTCCTGCACACACAGACTCACACCAACAGAGGTAACAGCTTTAAATATGCTGAGTTCACTGACAAAAATCAGATATGCATAAAATTAAAAACTTTAAAAAAATGTAAAGGAATCCTAATATTTCATATTGAAAATAATGAACACAGGGTAAATAACAGTACAGGGATATGAAGGGAGATTCAAAGGTTACTACAGTCATGTTTTCATGACAGCAGCTGTGCTTCTCCATTTTATAGCAGCAAACATTACCTTTCTGTGGAAAAAATATCTGTGCCCTCCTTACAAGCTGGAATTATCAAAGTCAATCTAACAAAAGGCTTTGAAAAAGCTTTAAACCAAGTCTGACCTGTTTTTAAGCAGAAATGCCTATTCCAGTTTGCTGCAAATGTCTTTAACACCTGTACAGCACTGACACCACGCTTTCAAAACAAAGCTAGGTCATCTTGCTTTTAATTTCACACATGCACATAAGTGGTAAACATTCCTGTTAATGATGCCATCTGGTGCCTCCCATAACGGTGTGATACTCAGCCTTCCAAACAAGATGTAATGGCAGCACCACACAAACCCCACTGACATTTACAGTAAGGAAATTTGTGATCAGCCTCAGTTCAGAACGCCTGTTTGTGTGCCTACTGGTGCTATAAAATCATCACTTTCACCAGCCAAGGGGAAGAACAATAAATAATGGATTTTTATCCATGCACATACTACAAAAGCATTAAAAATTCATTCCTTAGGCACAAAAGCATCTTAAGCAACAGTTACTGCTTTAAAAATTAATACTACTCTCCTGGTTAAGTGAAAACTATCCACATCAAGCCTTTGTTTGTGATCCCAACATATCCACACACAAATTATAACACTGCTGTTTTCATTTTGATACATGAGCCTTGATATTTAAAACACAGGGAATTCTCTTGCTCATCCCCACTAGGTTCTCTGCTACATTTATTCTTTGTTATCTCAGTAGAGGCCTATTGATAAAAAAGAAACCAAACCCTCAAACCTTTTATATTTCAGCCCCATTTAATACATTCCAGTGCCTCAACTGCATACATACAGCACTGAAACTGCCAAAATAAAACCCTTTATTGCTTACAGCTCTTCTACCAAGCCAGCACACACATTGCTGTAAGACAGACAGCTCTCCCAACAAGTAAGGTGACAGACCTTGTTCCACTCTCAATTGCAGTTGGAAGCAAAGAGCTTCCCTTGATCAGAACAGGCTGTTCTGTGGTACATAACCTCTCCCCCTGCTTTAAAATCTCCTTCTTATAACTCCTGGTTTCTAATACCTTTGAATTGCAATTGAGCTAAAATTTTCAAGCTGCACACTCTGGACTAGCTGGGATTTGACAGCCAAGTGTTGTTAACAGCCAGTCTATCAGTTCTGAGTCCTTTCTACTCCTCTGCCTGCACAGGTCAGGGTAGTGGCTTGTGCTCAGCCTGGGCTGGTGATGTTCCATTGTGTCAGAGAGCAGCACTAAAACAGCCACAGTCAGGTATGTTCCAACTACACACAAGTGAAGAGTTCAGGCAATTGCCAATGAGCTAGCCTAAACACCAAGGAGAAGCCACAGAGAGTGAAGTCCACCAAGAGTTTGCTGGGGGAGACACCAGCAACTACGGGTCAGTTTTCTATGCAAATGCTCATATAGATCTATTTTATTTTCCTTCTTAAACAAGATGCCCCAAAAGGGAAAGTTTGTTGAGCTTGAAAAGGTTTTAGACTTTTTTCTCAGTTTTACCTGATAGTTAATTTCTATTTTTAGAAAACATGGTAAGCATATTCTGTTTTAAAGTCCTGCAACTTTATAATGGACATAAAAAGTTCACAGAACAAGCCAGGTTGATTCTTACACTCATAACTCATTTGAGCATGTACACATGAACATACTCTGCAATGGAACAAGTTCTAAAACTAATCTAAAAGCAATGATGTGCTGTTCAAAACCATTTTCTAAGCATTTTCTCTAATCTTATTGTTTTAATTATTGTTTTGAATTCTCTCAAGTCCTCTATTCACAGCACTTCCCATAAGCTTGAGCACGGAATCACCACTTCTGATTTAAATATTTCCTGCAGTGCACCTGCAATACCACTTGAAATGTACAAGATTATCTGAGAAAGGGTTGGTATTCTGGGGGGTTTGGGAGGGTTTTTTCCGAGATAAATTTATACAACGCTTCATGGGCTTCTGCAACTGTTCCATCTTTTTATGAGCTAGATCAGAAAAGGCAATTCTAAACTGTGCAATAAAATCCAACAGCCTGAATGCAGCCATGAAATAATATAATAAACTCAATAGCATGCATAATAATGAAAGGGCAAAAACAAGGAAATAATTCAACAGATGTGTGACATTTTTGTTCTTCATTGTGGATCAGTTATTCTTGTTAATTATATCACCTATTCTTCCCTTACATTGATAATTACATGAAGCAGATGGAGAACAGAATGCTCCCAGATGGTGAGAAAGCAAACAAGTTTACAAATTGTTTATTTATGAAGAAATCATTAAAAATTATTTAATTATCTATAGTTTTCTACTCCACCAATAATGACATGCACTGTAAAGGCCAGCAGCACTTTATAAGATATTCAGGATTCTGTTGTAACCAACTGGTTTTTAATGTAACACGACTGAAATGACTGACAGATGTGAAAACCTCAATAATAATCTAATCTGTTTTAGCACTGGGGGAATTAAGAGTTTGAATCTTTGGATCTTCTGCCAATTGGCACTCCAGCACTGGCTGCCAATTCAGAATACAAAAATCAGATTTCCTTTTGCTTTGGAACAGCTGTACAAAGAGCTTGATCTAATGAGCAGGCAGGAGCTCTGTCAGGTCTGTGCCCTGGACCCCACAGCACTGCAGGTGAAATCTGGAGCTCAGATGTGGCACCTCTGCTACACTTGGTCCTGAGCAGGTATCCCAAAGTCCAGGCACTTCCAGGACTGGGTGCAAATTAGGTGCTCAGCATCTCTGCCATTCCAGAGGACTGCAAAGGAGACAGTGAGTTTAATCCCTCCCTCTCTGTGCCTTCTCAGTTCACCCTTCCCCAATTTAACCAAATCCCTTCAGCAGAGTAATGGGAGATAAGAGTGTGGCAGGAACAGACATATAAAATCAGCAGCCAAATGTATTTGACATCTCAAGGCATGAGAATGAGAAATTAAGAGTTTACAGCCCTTCAGAAAATGGAGCCACTGCCTGGGGAGTGACAGGGCTTCTGAAACAAAGACAAAGCAGCATAGGATTGTGGTTTAACAGAAGGAGTGAGAACTTGTCACCTTAAAACCTACACAGAGCTTTAATTCAGTGGCCAAGCAAATAGGGGAGGAACAGGGAAAGTTCCTACAACCTGTATTTCTTTGGAGTCAGTGATTTTAGCAATAAGCCAAGAGGCTTGGCTCAAACTAGAATCAAGACTGAACCATTGAAAATGCCACAAGCACAGAGAGAATGGGGTGACTAGAGAACTGCAGGTAAATAGTCACACAGGGAACAGTAAGTTGCTGGTTTATAGGACAAGTTTCTGAATTTTAAAAGTACATCTCTACATGACATCTAGCTCCCCCAGGGAGTCCACGGGAGGAAGGAGCTCTGCTTCCTCCAACAGCACAAAACACAGCTCGTGCTGCCTGTCAGAGGCAGGAGGGAGCAGGGCAGCAATCCATGGAAGGGCAGCATACAGCATTTCCCCAGGGGCTTTTCCAGACACCACAGCAGAATAGAGAGATTTAACAGAGGGACAACAAGAACAAGTTCCCACAGACAATTTCTGGTGCTCATCTGTCTGTAACAACCCATCCAGACCTGCAGGAAAACCACCTCTCCAGCACAGCTGAGATCCATCTGGACTGGCAACGCCTGGGAATTAGCCGAGAGCAAAGCTTCTGTGCTTCAGAGTGCTGCTTTCTCTTCTGGCTTTGGAGGAAGGAAGCAGGAAAGCATCCATGTGCATTCTGCTTGAGTTCTGTGAGCAGGGTCAGTATTTATGAGTGAATCTCTCATGCTCCAAACAGGCTGGAACACATTACAGAGACAAAGACTGACAGCCCCAGGGCTCCCAGTGCACACTCACTGAGCTATGAGCCACTGACAGCCCACAGAGACCCACACCAGATCAGGAGCTGTGCTCTGACACCACATGGCTGAGCTGCTCCATCACAAGCTGTTACTGGGGGAAAATACACTCTGCAGCTAGGAGAGCAAGAGCTCAAAAACGGCTGGAACAAGAGGAAGGCAGCTGAAAGAGCAGCAGATGAGAAGCAGATGTTGATGGCTCAGTACCAAGGGGCATTCTGTGGGTATCAAAGCAAGAATATCACTACCATTATCTCCATTACAAGCAACAGATCCTCGAGTAATCAGGGCAGGCGGTCAATGAAATTTCACATTTCTGAAATCTTCATCTTGTAGTTCATGTGACAAATCCTGCCACCATTGCAGAGCTCTCTAAAGCAGCAATTAGTGCAATAACTCATCCTCCAGCTCTCAGGAGCAAAATGGGCACGGGTTCACATCTGGAAGAGGTGTTTTCAAAGAGGAGAGGGCAAAGCCACCTCAGCACAAACCCACCTGATGAGCTGCCAAAGATGTGTGACAAAGAAATGAGGAACACTCTCCACTGCTAGGAATCCCTGCTTGTCCAGATCTCCTTTTTCCCTCCTGCCTGCTCCTAACCTGCTCACATGTTCTACAACCAAAATACATTTCCCCTTGTCCCACAGTACTTTCTAAGGTGACAGTTCTCAGCCTTTCCCATCTGCAGAGCTATCACATTTATGTTCTTGGTGGGACAGGTCATTCTTTGCCACACAGACTGCACCCTTCTGTTTACAGAATGTCTGAACAGCCTTTTGAATCAGTGCAAAAAGGCAGAAGCATAGTAAGTTCACATCTATTGAAATTTGGTTATATTAATTTACAAAATACATGTCAGTTTATTGGCAACTTCATTGCAGGATTTGGCAGGGCAGTGCAAGATTATTGATGGGGATCAATCTTCCTTTACAAGGCATCTGAGCAGAGAGGGTAAGTGCCTTCTGCCTGCCTGCTACCCGAGCTACAAACCAGCCAAGGTCTAAAAGCAGCAGCAGCTCCTTCCTGCTCTGAGCACACTCAGCTCTGTGGCAGACTCCTTATGTTACCAAGCTTCACAACATATTGTGGCCAAAGGTCACTAAATTCACTCAACACAAGAGTCAATTTAACTTTGGAGGGTTTCAAATTCTTGGTATTTCAGAAAAGTCAGCAGCAGGAGCAGATGAGTTTTATCCTCAGGTTACCAGCCAGCACTCAGCCCCAGATGTCCATTCTGATGGAGCACAGTCTGTCAAAAATCCATAATTCATGCCAGGGCAGACACATGGATACTTACACAGTGACTAGCCTTGAGTTGGGGAGTTTCATCAGCAACGCTTTTCACTGAAAATCTCACACATTACCAAACAGAAATGCAGGTTTTGAGATTGCAAACAATTATGTCACTCCCTACAACTCTCAGAAAACCTCAGGAAGAACCTGGGAACAGAGAAGACAACAGACTTGCAAATCCTTCAAACACAGGAGATGTCTGGGATTTTCCAACTTCACCAAAAATGCTAAGATGAACTCTTTTAGTAAAAGCAACAGTTCAGTTAAAAGAAAAAGTAGTTTAAAGAAAAGCATTGGACAGTTTATTCTGCAGAAAAGAGAAAGGCAGGGATGTGCATGTGGAGGGAAGACTGTTCAACAAAGCCAAACTCAGACCAACAGCCTCAGCCATCTTCTGGATTCTGCTTTGCCAGCTGCTGCCTAATAAAGACTTTTGGGTGCCAAAACCTACTGACTGAGAAAAGGACAGCACTAAAAATATTAAATGGGAACCCAGCACAGCCAATTGGAAGTTAGTACAGACAAAGCTCCCTAATTATGCTTCTCCACAAAATCACAGCTACCTACAGAGAGTATCCAGCACTAATGGTGTTTTTCCTAATGTTTTAACTCCACTGGTTATTCTTTTGAGGAATCAAATTCACACCAAATTTTAACTTCACTGGTTATTCTTTTGAGGAATCAACTTCACACCAAATTTTAGTTCCTTAATGTAAGAGGATCATGTATAACTGACTTAACAAATGGAATTTTAAGAGACTTTTCATTTAGAACCTCCAGACTGTACCAGTTCCATGCAAATAAGAACTGCTGGATAACAAAAACAGTCTTTTCCTTTGTTGTTAAATCAACATGGTATTTTGAAGTGTTCTTTGAGGGTTGGTCTTGTGCATGGAAGAAACCTGACTCTGGGCCTGAAAAATGAAGTTTACCTATGTAATTTCTACAGAAAGAGTCAGAAGCACCGCATTGCCTTTTTTCCACTTGCTGAGCACAATATAAACTTACCAGGAAGAAGGGCTAAACAGCAAGGCCATGTGCTGGGAGTTTTATTGTAACATCATGACTGAATGCTGTGGTGGTGCAAGCACAGAGCACAGCAGTGCCCTGGCCCCGTGGCTGCTGCCTGTGACAGACCTGCTGCTGCAGAGCAGGGCCTGGGAGGGTATGGCCCCCGTGGCCGTGTAATTAAGGAGCAGCCTCTCAGCACTGGGATGGTAATGCCAGCCCATCTGCCAAGCCCTGCACTGGCTGGCAGCGTGCCCCCTGCCTGCTGCTGCTCCTGCCACCCACCTGATCCTTGGAGAGCCGCTCTGACGGAGCGTTGACGCCAAGCTCTTCCAGAGGATACACAATCTGCCGTCTGGGCCGCACGGGAGCCATGTAATGGAGGGCAGATGTCAGGGAATGGGCACAGGGATGCTGGAGCTGAAAGACACAGATCCAGATTGCAGCAGAGAGAATGGCAGGGCAGTGCAGCGCAGATGTCTGGGGCACGGCTCTGCAAGCACACCATCCTTAGCTCTGTTGGCTAAATCTGAGGCAAAAATCAGCAAATAAACAAACATACTCAGAGCAGAGGAATGAATTGCAGATAATTCCTGACACTAATGAAGATAATTAGGAGAGTAATTACATTACTATCTCTGTGGGAATGACAGATAAACAAGTGGTTTGGTTTATGGGATTTTTCAGCACAAGTATTTTCCCCAGGAGGATATTTTTCTCCATAGTGATCATGAATCAGCTTGATTTGACCTCATTAAGCCATGTTATCTGCTCACTGCTAACCTTTGCTTGCTTGGCAAAGAACAGTGATGAATTTATATAGAAATCCTATACTGACTGAAATGTCTAGTTCATCCAAGTGATAAATGTCAATAAACAGGCAGAAATTGGAAATGAACAAAACCCTAATGCTCATGTGAGCAGCCTGGATAATTGGAAATAGCTGTATCTGTCTATTACAGCATGACTAGCTCTGGCATAATTTACAACATCAAAAGGAAAAAGAAGAGAATTGCAGGAAATCCAGAATGAACACTAATGCAAACTAAATTACACTGAAGTGCCATTCAATTCACAAATATTAAAAACTTGATGTTACTATGTTGAGAACTGAGTAAAACATCACATTCAACACTTATTAGAGCAATGATAAGCTAAAATAACTTAGAGGAACTCTGTGGCAAGGAAGTAAGCCAAACTGGCATTATTAGTAAGGTTTAACTTTTCTCTCCCATCCACTGCCATTAAACTGCATTTTTGTAAGTGCCTCTTCAGAATCTGAGAACCTAATGCTACACAGGGACACGGGTTCCACAAGGGAACACTTAACAAAACTCCACAAAAGGGCACAGGAAAACACATCCTTCTGCAAACGTACCCAAGTCTAGCTTTGTCTAGACTTTGTCATTTTGTGTAGAAATGGCAAAATTTCTACATGAAAACTGGTGGCAATTTCAAAGGCACCAAAGTCACCAAGGACAGAATCCATCTCAGTTGCCATCTGAGCTCCAGGTGCCCAGTCCAGCCAACCCTGCAGAGCCCCTGGGCTGGAGGTGAGTGCCTCCAGGGAGCAATTCTGTGCTGAGACAGGCAGGGCTGACCGATGGATGAACTGCCCTCAGGATGCACCCTGTGTTTCCACCAGTGCTGGCAGGAGCCTGGCTCAGACAGTAACTTTAGATAGCTACACAGGCTTGGAAATCTTACCTTGTGTTCCCTTCTCTGACACGACACTGATGTCACAACACAGGTGAGTACTTCTGAAAGAATTTTTTGGTTTGCTTCCACATATTACACACTCCTCAGAAATGGATTTTCTCCATTAGGAGAGATCCAGTTGTTATGGTTCTCCTGCTACACTTGCAGAAACACAAGTCCCATTTTCAAAGTCAGTCAGGTGCCTGGGTCCCACTGAATTTTGCTGAAACAAAGTACCTAAACCACTTTTGAAGACTTGTTAAGCCACCTGGATGTGTTTAAGATTATCCTTGTGCTAGGCAAAGAGCCAAGGCCACTTCCAATTTCTGTTTCCCAAATGCTTGCAGAATGCAAGAATGCTTGCAAATGCTCCCACTGGTGAGTGGGGACACACATGCCACAGAGCAGCCCCACTAAGCAACAGCTGGGCTCGAGTGCACATTATGGCAAGCAAGAAGAACAGAAAGGAGTTTGCTGCAGGTTGCCAAGAAAAGTCCTGTTTGCAGTCACTCACAGAAGTAAAGTAAAAATACAGTGACCAAAGGCAGCACTATTCAATATAAGAAACACAAATTAGTTTCTCCTTACCTTGCCCTCCACGTACTGTGGATAAATAGGATAGTAAAGAGCAGATTTGTGGGCCAGGCGAAGAATCTCCTTTAGAAAGTGTTTTGTATAGTGATGAAATACAGGATTTAAGACAAAGTGGCAAAGATGTCCATGTTCCTCTTTCTCGTGGTAATTGAAATGAATAAAATCCTCAATGTTGTAGTGGGATTGAATATACTGAATATCCTGGAAAATGAAGAAGTTGAAAATCAGCAGAGATCAGCAGTTACCTTTACAGCATTTTAGCAAGTGCAAGGAGTCACTTTATCAATTAAGGAACTACATTTGAATACTGGAGTCAACTTTGAGACTTGTCCTCAATTCAACAATCACTCAGACTATCTACTGTTGGAGAAAAAAAGTTATAGAAGGAAATCCAGAAGAACTGATTCTTACAGCATGTGTAGTCAAACTGCTTTCTGACTTGGAAACTGGGGGGAAGTAGGTGATGAAACACATATTTAGAGGCAGAATGACTTTGTGCTAAAGCACCAAGAAAGAAGAAGGCAAACTTTTACAACACATCAGCAGCTTCTTGCAAATGACAGGATGATTTTTTTCATCTGTGTGCCAGTCATATGTGAGAATGAAGTAATACAGTGTACATAATCAGGAAAGAGAGAAAGGAAGTTTCTAGAAGCAGTATTTTTACAGACACTTTGTTAGGCAGACACACAGCAATGAGAAAACTCAGCCTTTAGCATGAGGGCCAAGAGTCACAGTGCCCATGGAACACAAGCAGAATTTACCATTTCATCCCTGATGACAGAAACACCAACAATCTGATCCGAAACTTCAGCTATGAAAGCCTGCACTGGCATCCCATCCTGCAAAGCAAAAGGGACATGATGCAGAGCTCCCATTTCAGCAGCCACAGTTCCAACACCCTCCTCCCAGTGTAGCTCCAGGGCACCAGCCCAGTTCAGCCAGTCTCCTCCCAGTGTAGCTCCAGGGCACCAGCCCAGTGCAGCCAGTCTCCTCCCAGTGTAGCTCCAGGGCACCAGCCCAGTGCAGCCAGTCTCCTCCCCACGAGGTGCACTGTTTGAGCAGTGTGTATGGCCACACTCCAGACACAGGGACCATTCCTGCACTGAAATCCAGCTGGGATCTACCTGCTACAGGAGTGCTACAAGCCCAGCCACTATTTCAGTCCTGGGTTAAGTGCTGATCTTAGGGAAGAATTGCGTTAGTAACAAATACTCACGGCATCCCTGCGAGCCTCAATGAATGTCTTGGAGTCATTCCATATCCTTTCATTCAAGCTAAGGGTTTCAATGAGAATTTTGACACCAGGTAGGTCATTGGTTGTTGCCTTTCTTACATTAAATGACCTAGGAAAAAGGAGAAGAGAATTAAAGTTCACTCTGTGATGAAATAAAGAAAATTGCCAGGTTTAAGACAACATGCCCTCCACAAGCACCTACCACATCTTGTAGAAGTTGAAACTGATTGCTCAGTGACTGCTGTTCCAAATGCAGGTACTAACTTCTTGCATGGTAATAGAAAATATCACAGATCATCTATTTGAGACAGCTCCAGAATCCTGCTTTATCTGCTATTAAACACTCAGGTTTTGTGCACCTACAGCCCAATCCCACACAAAAAATGATGAGCTATAACCACAGGTATCACCTGTCTTCATGTAAGAAAGAGTCAAAAGAGAGGCAAAGAACCTTAAAATGACTGTGGAATCTAACTACACACTGCTACATGTGGTGAAAAGAGAAGAGAGGCAAGAAAAAGAGGGAGAGAAAAATAAAAGAGCCAGCTGTCACCCTTGGAAATGGTATGAGAGAAAGGCAGGGACATGAATTCTCCAAGAACAAATTACTAACATTTGTGTTAGGCCTTGGTTCTTCCAACAGTAGCACAAAGATAAATTTCCATGAATGAAATGCCTCTAAGAAGCACAGAGTGCCAATTAGTAATCACATAGCAGTGATGTGGTATCAGAATGCCTGAGCAATACATACATGTTAGCTACAGACAGGAATGTCCTGGCATTTAGCTCCTTTATACACTCTTAGGAAACATCTTCCCACCCACTAATTAGGAACAAAATTCCCTTCACAGTGGCAGTTCACAGCAGCTGAGAAACTCACATTGTCTGTTAAAGACAGGGACTCTTCCTGGTTACACACAGCTTGTGTAATAAACACTCAGAGTGCTGTTCAAGGGACTGAACTACAGCTCCATTTCCAAGAATAAAGTTCTTCCACCCACAGTTAACTTGCAACTCATCTAGTATAATTTTCATTCCTGTTCTTCTTGCTTTCAGTTGAAAAGTGGATATGCCATTCTCCAGTCACATTTAGATGGATCTTGGGGAATATGGATTTAATGAACAGCACTAGTACCTTAAAAAACCCAAACCTACCAAGTATCTGGTATGGAATGGGAAATTTCACAGCCCAACAAGAAACATCTTTAACATGGCAAAACCAGAACACACAAAAAGGGAAACTGCCTTTTTTTTTTTTTTTTAATAAGCAGATCCACCAGCTCCACCACGAGCATAAAGTGAGAGGAAGGACTATCCAAAGTCCATACTCATTTCTCTCCCAGCAATGAATTAACTCATTCTAGATGCCCAAGTCCTTTGACTACTCAGAGACTGGGGCACTATTATGCTTTTTAGTGAAAATTGAGGGAAAGTATCCATTAGGCATCTCAGCCTACCCCTTGTCATCTGTTATTTTTTTCTCCTTCACTTTTAAGTAGCAGACTCACACTTCCATTTGCTGCACTCTTGCTTTTTGTGTACTTAACACTTTCTTATTCCTTTTACAACCTGTACTAATCAGGAGCTCATTTTGTGCCTATGCCTCTTCTGACTTTGCCCTTTCACGTCTTCATATTCCCATCTTCCTAGCCCTGTTTTTCTTTTAATCCATTTTCTGTGACTTTCTTTTCACTCACATGCTTCTGAGAGCCATTGGTGCAAGTACAATATATTGATTTTTACTTTCTCAGATTTCTTTTATTTCCAAGAGAGGATCTGCTGTTGAACCCTGTGGGTTTTGTTCTGCAGAAACTTTCCAAAGGCATCATGTGGCTTCTTCTAAAGCTTTTCTGATCCACAACCTCACTGAACAGCTTTTTGCTTACTCTCCTGCACAGCTGCTGGGGGATTTGGAAAATGCTACTAATGACCCTATTTTGCTTTCATGGAAGGGCCAATGTCATTTAGAATATGCACAGTTTAATCAGAATTGCGAGGGTTTTTTTGAAAAACCTCAATAACAAGTTTAATTTTGATCAAAATCACAAGAGGACACATGACTCCCAACCCTACTGGTGGATTACTGAGCAGCTGTGCCTGAGACAACCAGGACTTACTTCAGTGGCTTTGTCTCCAGCCAGCTGGATTCTCACACAGGACCCAGAAGCCCAATTTTATCCCAGGGTAAAAAGCTTCTGCACAGGTCCAAGAGTAGCTGGCCAGGTCCTGCATGAACTATTTGTGTACCACCAAAGTTGATCAAATATGCAATTAAACCCAGAAGTAGTTCTCTGAAACCACAGAGTATTTAGCTACATTAAGACACTAAAAAAAATTCTCTAACTGTGGCACAATTTAAGCTTTGTGTTTGGGCCAAGATGTGTTTGATATACAAATGAAGCTTTGGAAAACTCATTTCACATAACAGAAGGCACAGCAAGAAAGGTTTGGTATCCCAATTCACTAGTATCTCAGGCTACAGAAGCAGCCAGTGAATCACAGAAACTGAAGGCATGAAATAAATGATTCAACACCAAAAATAAAAGAGAAATGATATCAGATGCTCAGTGAGGTTAGTGCTGTTCTGCATGTTCCACAAACCTGGACTGCAGTTCTCTTAACAGAGCTGTAGAATGTTTCCCAGAGTTAAATCTACACAAGGTTATCAGGTATCAATCTCAGCCTGGCCCACGTCCCAAAGGCCCAGCACAGCACCATGTTGCTCTACTGGCCTTGGCCCACAACATGGGAACTTGAAGGAGCTGCTGGTCTGTACCAATGTTCTTCTGCCTTTCCTTAGCACTGTACATACAAATTTTAAAGGAATCCTCTTGCAGCACTTCAGTTTTACTTAAAGGAAGCTATATACAAATGCTGGCAGAAGACTGCTTGCTTTCACACTTTTACTTCATTAAAAAAATTATGTCACTTCATTTCACTAAAAATATAATGCTGTTACCACATTATGTCCCAGAGTGGTGTGTGGAGATGCAGCTGAGAGGGCCTGGTGTGCACCCCAGGACAGGGAGCAAGCTGCAGCACTGCCACCAAAGACCAGCTTATTCAGCTCTGCTCTCTGTTACTCCAGGCACAGTTCTGTGCTATTGGACACACTTCCATGTTCACATGATGCTCTTGTCACACCTTGCAAACACCAGGAGAGCAAAGGCACACCCATGTGGTGGCAGGCTGCCTGACTCAGGCCTACCCCCAGCAGCTCAGAGCACAGCAGTGCTGCCCCAGGGCACGGCACTCACGTCAGCAAGCCCGCACGGTGGAACACGTACAGCTCCCGGCCGAGCCTGGACGTACAGAAAGGGACAGCCCGAACAAAGCTCTGCAGCAGGGGGAACTCTGGCACGTGATGTGGCACCAGGAGGACACAGAAGTCTCTGTCCTGAAAGAGATTTGCAGGCAATAAAGGCTCTTGGTGATCTGTGTAAGCTTTACACAAAATAACCTCTGACTAGAGCAGACAACACTGACCATGGTGCTTGCACTGCACACCCCACCAAGCACTGCTCTGCCTGGACAGCACAACAGAGCTGATGGGCTCCCAGAAATGGGCCTTTTGGTCCTCATAGGAAAGACTCATGGATACTCTGATATTCCCTATCAGTCCTCTTATTCCATTCCCCCACTCCTTTCTCCCTCAGTGGAATATTTCAGCTGGAAGGACTTACAATGACCCTCTAGTCCAGCTGCCTACCAGGAACATTATCTCTCTTACCTACACCTTTAAGAGCTAATCTTTTCCCTTAAAAGGTTGGTTTTTACTATCTTACTTTCCTTCTGCAGCACAACATATGCCTGCCTGGATCTTCTGCAGCCAAGGGAGACCATGGACAAGTGCAGCACATCCCCCAGTCCTGCACAGCAGACTATGAACACAAGTTTGGATGTGCACACAAAGACACACTATATTGGAAGTCTATGCAATTGTTCAGAGACCTGTGCTCTAAAGGCTGCAGAGGTGCAAAGGAATGCAGCAATCTCCACCAAAGGCTCTCTGATGAAGGAGAGTATCCTCTGGAGATAGAACTGCATGCCACAAATAACTCTCCATTACTGTTCAAGTGCTCCCTTTCACCAGTCTCTCTTCCATCTCTTTTTACTAAACACATGCTTTAAGAGAATTTCACTGCACACAGGGATCCTGGAGAACTAACCATTTAGAAAGATGCTTCACAGAGCATGGGACACACTGAGAGAGTCCCAAGTAACACAGACCTGGAAGCTGTTTAATCAGTTTACTCTGGCTGATAATTCTGTTGTTTTTTCAGCACAAAGATATTTGAATCTCACTCCTTTTCACTTTAAGCAAACTATGCAATTAGCTTCTCTTACTACACATGGTGATTCCATCATGACATTGTTGGATAGATAAATGACATTAGTTTGAAATGTTTCCTGGGTCCTCAGGAACTTTCTTTGGTGGTAAGCAGCATTTTGGAGTGTGCTGGTACTTAGGGCCAAGTCTGTATCTCTGGTCACCAGGGCCTGTCTCCAGTGGACACTACCACACAGTAATTTGCAATGTGACCATTGTGGTGTGTATTAAGAATGTCTCACAGTGGACTTTGTTACCTCAGATAGAGTGGTCACACAAGGCATTAGTGAGAAATAGCTACTGAACTGTGAATTCACAGTGCCACTGTTCAGTCTACAGGCAAATACTATGGAGCTCCCTAATACCACTTTTATAGACTAACCCCATCTAATGTATTTTCCCAAATTTTATTTTTAATTTATGTATAGTCTGAATCTATATACGTTTTTAAAGGAGTTTGAAGCAATTCATTTCTAAATTGGCATCTCAGAGAAGTCCCTACAGAACAAGCAGAGAAACTATTTACAAGGACATGGAGTGACAGGACAAGGAATGGCTTCAAAATGACAGACAGTAGGTTTAGATTAGATATTAAGAAAAAAACTCTCAGTTGTGAGGGTGGTGAGGCCCCAGCACAGGTTGCCCAGAGAAGCTGTGGCTGCCCCATTCCTGGAAATCTTCAAGGTCAGGTTGGACAGGCCTTGAAGCCACCTGGGACAGTGGAAGGTGTCCCTGGCCCCTTGGTCCTTTCCAAACCAAACCATTCTGACATTCTAAGATAAACAAAGGACTTTGGTATGCAATCCATAAGTCCAGAAATGGCCCAGGAGAACAGCACCTCAGGCAGGGTAACCAGGCACAGCACACTACTGTGGGGCAGTACCACAGAACCAAACCCTCTGGCTGCCAACTGCACTGCTGTCCCAGCACCCACACACAAACCTCACAGCTGTCAGTATACTCACTGGGAACATCTCAAAAGCATGATGCAAAAAATCCAGCGACCTGCAAACCAAGAGCAGACATGGGTAAATAATGCACATATCAGTCACATCCTATACACTGTGACATTTACATCCCTGGAAGTGCAGGAACATTTATTCAGAGCTAATCAGACAGTCCTGATAGATCATCAATAATCAACTGCTGACATGCATGTTGCACAGCAATTTATGACTTCTAGTGCTTAAAGCACCACTATTAACACAAATAACCAGAAGGTTTGGCATAATACCAAAGCACAAGACTCTTCACTGAAAGGGTCAAAAAAAAAACCCCACATTGGGTCTCCTCCTGTTGACTCCAACCTTTTCAGAAGCCATTCCTGGACTGTCACAGCAGCATCAGCACACAGCAAACATTAATTGAGGTTACAAACAGCAGTTGCTCTCTTACACAAGAGCCAGTAGCAAGAGCCCTGTGACTTTCCACTCAACAAACCTGCCTGACGTGCTTTAACAGACTAACAGGAACATCAATACTTTGAATTGTTTTTGAACACTTCTTTCCACTTCTCACCTCCTGACTTAGAGCAATCCCACTCTTCTCCATGGTGACAGCAAATTGTGACATTTCAGTTTAAAGAGAAATCTAGCAAATCCTTCTTGTTTTTTCCATGTACAAGGATATCAAAGAGCTCTAAAACCCAGAGTTATGATGAAGCTTCATAAAATAGTTTTCCATTGTAAAAAACCCATCTTTTGATGAAGCTCAGTACAGATGTGTTACCTAAAAATACTGATAAATCCCCTCCCCCAAGAACTGTAATGAAATTCCCTTTAATTACCTCAATAACATAACTGAAAAGACAAATAATTTCCAGTTACAATATCTGTGTTTGAATGAAAACTTAAAGCTGTAAGCACAGATCAGGACTGGATATTATACACTCACCTATATAATACATCATTAAACCTAGTTCATAAAATAGCTAAACAGGGGAAAGGAAAATGCCACTGCAATGTAGTTCTCTCTCTAGTACCTGGTACCTTCTTGGCAGCAAGAATCACAAGAGTAGAAGTGGAAGACTTTTCAGGGGGCTCAGAAAGGTATCAATTATCTCCAGATAAACCAGCAGTTCAGTTCCTTCCCATTTCATTCTCGATGCACTAACAAGCCACATGACAGCTCTGGACTTTGGAGATGGGAACATTTAGCAGCTTTATTAGGTAACCCAATTTCCCAGGAGCAAACTTCCCTCAGGGCTGGGACACAATCACCCCTACACTTCAACCAAAGTGCTGTTTCTGAGCCCACGCTGTGCAGGGCCAGCAGGAGTTCCCTCAGGACCAGGTTCTGAGCTGCAGTCAGGATTGCCTCCCACCCTCCTTTACACATATTTGCTTTGCTAACGTTTCTTGTGCAAACAGGGGGATCAAGCAAAGACAAGCCAGGGAAGCAGACAAGCAAAATACTTGACAACAGAGATCTACAGATTCCTCAGCTGTGAGAAGAGGATCTTGTATCTCTTAATCTTGGCATTCCTGTCTGAGGATTTCTCCTATCTTCTCCAGATACACATCTTGGAATCCACACTGTTCCAGAGATGTCACCAGGGAAAAGAGAGCAGATCACTGAACAATAAATGCACTGAGAAACAACTTGAACAGAAACAAGGGTATCTACAAAGGACAGTGTCAGAAGGGAGCAAAAAAAGGGACAGATCCTTATCCTAAGCAGGATACTATGAGCAGAGAACTTGAGAAGTCTACAGAGATTATTTCCTGATATAGGTCTCAATCACAGCTTTGAATTGCTGTTTCAGTATAATGGAGTCATTCCAGACCAAATCCCTCACATCAGTATTACTTTTAGAAGAAAGCTATTTTGTTTTTCAATAATTATCTTGCTTGAATTTTATCTTACATTAGACTGTCCATAAATTAACTGTGCTGGAACAGCCTTTCTGCAGTGCAATTTCCTATTGCGTGTTTTGTGGATCAGTGTTGAGTACAGCACAGACTTCTAGCACTGCATTTCTCTCTAACTAAATGAGTTCCTAACAAACTCAAGCTATGTCACTGGGTATATCACTTGGGAAATATGGACCAAGAAGGCTATGTGTTTGCTTTGGTAACTTTGGATGTTTGCATCTGCAGCACACTCAGTGTGCCAGCTCTTTGGGTAGGTCCCCTCCTTAGCCAAGAAGCAGCTTAATAAATAGAATTAATTCTCAAAGAATACTGATTTTTCTTCTTAATCAAGTTTATTCCTCAACTTCCTTCAAGCAAGAGAAATTCAAGAGTTGTCAGTCACCAATGACTACTACTACAGGTAGAAAGAGGTTTTAAGATGTTTTGTCACACAGCACTACAGATGTCCAGCTGATCATGGATGAAATCCTTACACGTGATACTCCTGGTACCTGGTGTCTGCAGACATGACATGAATTTGAAAGCATGAAAGATCCTGGATGTGCACAGCTGTTTTGTCTACTTTTTTAAAGTATTTGTTTTATCTGCCTTTCTATGATCACTAAAAAGAGCAGGGCTCATTTACTATCAGAAAGGGACAAAGTTCCTGAAGAAGCTTCTGCTGATGTGATTGAATGTAGGTTTGCTCTTCAAGGGTACAGAGAAATTTGGGGGAAAAAACCTGTCTAAACCCCATTTACAGCCCTGCTCTAATCCACCAGGACCTAAGAGTCCAAGCATCAATTATATTCAAAGAAACCCCCTTTGTCTGTCCCCCACTGTAGTGGATCCTAGAAAATAGAATCAATTTCTCTCAGTGATGGGAGACTGAGTGTTTAGAATGGGAACACTGACCTGCAGAGCTAAAACCAGCTTTATTGCCCCATCCAGGGAGATAACCAGTACTGTGACACTTGGCTCCTCTCATAGCTAGCCAGTTTTGGAATCAGTGTTTCTTCAGGGAAGAACTAGCCTTCTTCCACAACTTCAACTAACATTTTTTTCCAACAACAAAAGCATTTTTGTCCCCACAGGCTTATCAGAGATGGGAAGCTGCAGCTGGAAGCTGAAAAGTTGTTATTGGAGATAAAAGAAACAGACAAAAAAGAGGTCAGAAAAACCCCCACCTAACTACAGGAGGTGCTGTCACTTCCTGATTTGCTCTAAAAATGTACCCTGGGAAATGGTTATCAATGGAAAACAGCTGCTACTCTTCCTTACCTGGTTTCATATTTCTCATCAATACACAACAGACGGATACAGAAAGCATTTGAAGCTCCTCTGTACACTGGCCGAAAATCTCCTTCCTCCTCAGTCTTGAAGGGAGGTGTCTCTGAGGCTTTAAAGTCTCTGATGCTGCTGGCATCATCCAGCTGCAGCTCAGCCTGCTCTCCCTGCAACAGCAACACACAGCTCATCACTTACACTGTCCCAAAGCATTTTCATTATTCAAGGACCCCTCTGCCAGCCGTGCTCCCTGTCAGCTCTGGCAGGGATCAGCACTGCTGGCTACACCAGCATTACCTGCACAGCTGCATCTTGGCCAGGAACATGTTCCAACTCTCCAGATGAAACAGGCTCTGGTTCTTGACTTGTTTGGTTGCTTTCATCTGAGTAAAGAAAAAAGACTAAGTGCATAAGGCTTAATAAGTGAGTTTAAGAACCACAGCCATAGATGGAATAGACCAGGCTACCTCTATCAAGAGATACATTCTTGATAACCACAGTTAGAATAGACTCTCCTCTAGTTATTTGGCCAAAATCTCCCTTAGACCATTCAATTTCAAAGCAAAAAAATCGAGGGAATCAGTTGTAAAATAAGACCTGAACAAGGCAGTTTCGAAGCAATTCTAAGTCATATGCTATAGGTCAAATTTTTACCCCATCTGATCTGAAAAAGTACAAATCAGTGTAGTCCCAAGAAAAACCAAAGGCTCTTCATTCTCAGATTAGTTCCCCTAAAAGAACTCAAGTTCAGACTACAACGTAGTCAGGTCAGAACTCTTACTGGTGCAAACAGGGACAACATACAGAGATTTAAATTTGTTTCTCAATTGCTAAACCTAATAAGCCCTGTAATTACTGTTTTACTTCTCATAGAAGGTTGTTGCTTTTTGTCTATTTCCTTCTTTTCCTCTAAGAACTTCTCTTTGGATGCTGAAGAAATTGCTTCAAAGCACTTGGCCAAACATTGCAGTGTTGGGTATGTATATGATTTTTTTTCCAGAAACAGACACTTGTTTGAGACACATGAGGAACTTCCATAGGAGTGACCCCAGGCTTTGGTAAGCTTTTAGACATCAGGAACAAAAGGGATCCACAAAAAGGCACTCGACAACCAAAGCAACAGAAACCAGGTGTAAATCTGCTGACAGATCTCCCCATTATCCTCAGTAACACTGTAGTAACATTCTAGTCTAGGTCGCTCCAACCTGCCTAACAATGTTTTTGTGGGCAAACAGACAGCTTCGGTGACAGGATGAAGTTAGTTGTAGTTGTGATGAACTACTGATGAACTGTAGTTGTGATGTATCTACTGATACATTCAGATTGGTTTTATATTTAAAAATAAAGTCTGCTGATAAATTTTAACTAATAAACTCTTGAGATGCAGGTGTCACTGCTGCAAAAAACACATTAGGCAAGGACATCCTTGCATTTGAAAGATCCAGTAACACAAGCAGGTCAGTTTGAGTTCCAAGAAGAATAAAAAAAGCCAAAAACCTCAGAAAGCAGAATTCTTTCCTCCTCTCCCTGAACTTTGCCTTGGGACACCCACCTGAGCTCCATTCACAGGCAGAAGCATTTCTTTACACAGTAATGGTTGCCTTTTTTTTAAAGTACCTCAAAGGTTTACAATAATGTAGCCAGAAGCATTTTTAAAAAATGTGTTCTGTGACAATCTGTTTTGCTGTCAATGAAAGGAGTGCAGATGCACCATGCAGGCAAGGAGAAACACAGGGGTAGGAATCATGGGTTCTCCAGGGTATCACAGATGTGAGCCTTCACAGAAATTATCAAATGTCATCTTGATTAACCAGCTCCATTTCTCATTACAAACAGCCTTGCAGGTGTCAGAAGTTAATTAATACAAGCCTCTTGTTGTCATGTAAATATTGATATGTTGTTTCTGACTTTATACTAAAATGCAAATCCTTAATGGCTCCACCATTCACTCCTGTCAGATGTGGCTGCATCACTGTTTACAGACACGAGTGACTGGGAAGAACAGCAACACTGTCACACTAAATCAAGCAAGGACCACAAAAAAAGGGAAAATTAAAATAATTCTGTGATTGCTGGGTTGTTAGCTGAGGTACAGTCAGCAGGATCAAGAAGGCATTTCACCATGAGGCCTGATGAAAAGCCCTTGAATCATTCCCACTGCATCATGTTTTCTAGCAACTAATTCATGACACCATATAGAGTAACAACCAAATTACTGTAATTACCCTGAAACCTAAGTGGCATATCAGTACAGACTGTTGTATACTCTTTCATTATTATTCAGCATTACATTTTGAAAGGAAAAATAATATCAACCTGTGGTCTCTACTTAAAAGCTAAAGAGCTTGAAAAAATGTCTTTTTTAAATGTGGGAACATAAAATCAGTGTACAAAGGAATGCAGCTTGCATTTTCAATTGCCAGCCTTTGGATTCAATCAAGCCAGGCCCAGGTCCTCTGTGGATGTCAGGTCAGTGACCCTCCAGTGCCTCCACCGCAGGGGACAAACCAGCTTCATGTGTTCAGCCATGGCTTTGCAGTATCAATGAAAAATAGTGTGTGTGTGGGGGGGTTCTTTCCTTTCTTAGCCAAAAAAAAAATAAAAAAGAAAGAAATAAACACCACTTTTCTAGAAAGTTTTCATGAATGAATAATGAAATTAATTTTAAGTCACAGCTTATGTAATAAGGAAACCCTAATCATTTATAGGGAAAAGGGCTTTTCATTCCAACTGCTTGAAAAATACAGATTTATAGTTTATAGCCATAAATGAAATATATAACAAGCAGCAACCCTTCTCAAATAGCCATCCTATAAAGCATATATTCTCAATAAACCCTAACAGACTTCTGTAACTTGTGACAAGCTACAGCCTTATTGAAGTGGTATCAGAAATTCAAGTAATAACAGTAGTTATTGGATTTGTTTCCTTTCTTTTCCCCTTCTCTGAAATTCAACCATCACAGCCTTTAGTTTTCTCTCTCCTTTTTGGCCACATTACTGTTTGGTAGGTATAAGCAACTTCTGGTGTTTCAGGACAACCAACACATCTTAGCATTATAATGATTTGTTTACATTCTAAAATGTGAAAAGCTACAACAATAATTTTAATTACTATTCAGTGATAACAGAATTAATGTTCCTGAGCAGCACACAACAAATTTGACTATTAAATTTCAGTTGCTCTCTCTCCAGGAATAACACCAGAGTCAGGCTCTCAGCTAATGATATTGAAGTCTCTCCTCAGGTGTCTGAGATAATTAATGATCTCAGCTCAAGCTACCTGAAAGTCCACAAACAGTTCATTTTCCCCAGAGCTCCTTGTCCTTCCAGGTTAAAGGAAACTACTGGTTTGCAAGGTCTTATCTGAAGGCAACCCACAGGATCGTAAACTGGCATCAACCATCAAAACTAAGTTTTTAATGGAGAGGGAAACAAAGAGATAAAGGCACAGGACTGCTAACCATGCTGCTTAAGAAATTGCTGAAAATCCCTCCAATGCCAGATTCACAAGAACCTGAACAGAACAGCTGCTCACACTAAGTTTTCACAGTTACAACCACTTTCAGAGATTTCCTAAATGATGAAAAAACGTGTAACAGCTGTATTGTTCAAACCTGTAAGCACATCCTCAGCAGCACAGAATTTACTGCAGAACAGAGCTGCAGCTTACAGTGCCTGGAGAAGGTAGACAGCTTTCCAGGAGCATCCACAGAATGGGAAGGCTGGGACAGAGCCCTGGAGGTCACCTTGCCCAAGCCTACCCAGAGCAGACGGCCCAGGATGGGGCTCCAGCTCATGAGTGATCTCTGTTCCTCCTCACTCTCATTCCTGTTCCTGTCTGTCACCTGAGCTTATCAATAACACTCCTCACACTGCAGGAGCACAGGATGGTACAGGAGGAGACAAGCAGCTTCCTCCATCTCCTCTGTGCAAGATGCTGCTTTGCAGGGGAGGGGAAGGCCACAGGAGCAGCCACGAGACCTTTTCCCCTCCCTTTTCTGTTCTGTGACTGCCAGCTCAGAGATACCAGCTGGTGACAGCCCTGCAGCTCCCCAGTTGCCTTTTTTGCCTGCTGCTTTGTCTTCTGACAAGCAGATACATCATGGTAGGGGGGTTTTAGTCCATTACTGGTAATTAGTAGATAGCAAAATGTTGCCCTTCTGCACAAAAAGCCCTTTGACACTGAAAAATAAAGACAACAACTGTAAATTATTTATATGACACTTCTGTTGTACAAACAGGTGACATACTCATGTTACTGGGTTTTATCACCTCCAGTAAGGTGGCTTGTAGATGTGTTGCTGTATCACACTCAGTATAAAACTGGAATAGGGACAGTCCCTGATCTCCCAAAATCTTGTAACCCAGGAGACTGCAAACAATAAGCAAAGCCAGCAGAAGCTGAACCACAAGGAAATAAGACAACATGAGTCAAAAGGACAACCTAACAGGCACAGTTAACCAGCTGCTCACCTACTGACAGACAGCACCTCACCACCAGATTTCAAAATCAGATCTTCATTTACCAGCACAACTATATCTAACTGATAGAAAATACACCCCATACTTCAGCTTTCTGAAACTTGAAGCCTGTTTATCCAACAGCAGGTATGGGCCAGCTCCCCACAAACAACACTTGCTTCTGAGTCAGAGATCAGAGTTATCCAAATTCCCCTCCTGAATTAAAACACCAGGCAACCTGCTCCAACACAGGTATGTTAATTTGTGTTTTCTTGCTAGTGAACCTATATCCTTTCCCAACCTTCAGCACAACCTACTCAGAAGCTAGACACAAACACACCTTGAATCTGTCTAGCATTTTAGAATACAGATACCTTCTTGAACACTTGGCTTCTGTGGCACTTGGAGAATGTCTTCAGGATGTGGTTTACAAAGTCCATGGAAAGGTCCTAAGTCAAAACACTCTTGAAACAAGGCAACATTCACTTCAGAACATAAGCTCATGAATCCCACTGCAGTGCCATCAACCTGAAAATATAAAAGCCATGTCACAAACGAGCCTGTGATTTTAGGTCAGGGCAAAAACAAAGTGAACAAAAAACTTGTGAAACAAAAGGTTGTGTTCCATATCTGACTGTGCATAATGGAAAAGATAAAGGAATTATTTCAGCAAAAGCTAAAGAAGTGTTTGGTTTTTTTCCCTTGTAATGTGTGTATTAGGACCTCTACAGAAGATTTCTTAGTCTTTTGTTAGCTATGACTTGCAAGAGCATTAGGTTTACATACATGGACCAAATAATGACCTATTGTTTCAGTAAAACATTGGTCACAGTAAATAAAAAACACACCTCCAAAAAGGCATCATTTGGCTTTAAGTTAAGTGCAGCTGAAGAAAACCTGGATTCAGCTAGCTGTAATAGTTGACTCTTTTGGACACAGCTTTGTAACTAAAATTGTGCTCAAACTGAAAAGTGGATTTTATTTTCCTATAAGATTATTCACCCAAGAAAGCAATTCTATATTATATAAACAGCACCTAATGCAACATTATTTGCAGCAATTACAAGTGCTAAATATTTTTGAGTTCTGAAAAGCTCCAGGAGCTAGTCTTAAACCCAAAATGCTCTGGCAAATATGAAAGTGACAGAAGCCCTGCAATACTGAAACCCGTGGTATTCTGGGTGTCTGATTGTTGCTGGAGTTCCCAGAAAGCTGCAATCCTCAGCAAGACAGTGACGAGGGACAACTGGCCTGCTGGAAGGTTTCTGGATTTAAGTTGAGTCTAGAAGGAAGCTCTTCCAGTTTTAGTACTGTACACAACTATCTGGTGAAACACATGTTATCAAAATACCTTCTCTTTCCACCTTAATGCACACAATGAAAGCCTTTATAAACCTAATGAAATCTCAAAGGCTGCATTTGTACAGCTGTTTGATCAGGCCATCAGCACTCCAATAAAGACCAAAAAAGTATGACTTTAATTTTTGTGCCCTCAAACAACAAGTGCTTGTTTGTTTGCCTTGTTTGTGTAACCAGCAAAGCTGGGGCACCCCAGTTGCCTGGCTGCTGTGTCATTTCAGGCCCAAGGCTCAGCAGAGGCTGATTAACCAATCCATCTACCATATGTGCAGAAAGAGCCTGCCAGCTTCATTCTCTGCAGGGAAAATTGGCATCCCTCGTGGTTTGCATGGAGGAGCCTTCCCAACCCATGGCAGCAGCTAGGACAAACTGAGGGCCTCAAACACCTTTTGTGGGTCTCACATTGAGCTCCAAACGTGCAACTGAAATGTATTATTTATAGCAATAGCCCTCTGCAATGTGCCATTACACTAATGGGGTATTGTTTCCCATTTGGCTCCCAATGGCAGTGATTACATGTTGCAGTTTTATAAAATCATTTGCCACAGAAAACAGACTTCAGGAATTAAGGAGGTTATGTTGCCTATCAGCTTACCACACCATGCACAATTACTAACATGTGAAAATCTTAACAGGAATTTTCAGCAGGATAATTATTAGCACCTCTGTCTTATTTAAATTAATTCCTGGGTTTCTGTCTTCAGTTCAGCAAAAATCTTCACTGCCTGAGCCAGGTGATGGGGAAAAAACCCACAGCATTTTAACCTGTGAAAGGATTCCTGGTTACTCATTTTCACTTGCACTATTAGCTTTGGCTGAGAACAAAACCAGGTCACCTACAATGCAACTGTCTGAAATGGCAACATGATTTCTTCATGATGGTCTGTCCCAACTGCTTGAAAAAAATCCCCCCCAGAACTGGGGATTGCTGCTTCATTTCATTCCTGAAGACAGACACAAACTACATTGTGAAGGGCACTGTAGGTGCAGACCATGAGCTCTGCCTGCCACAGGTGAGCTGCTGATTTCACTCCTTGAGCTAGAATGAGCTGTCACAGGGGACATCACTAACATTACCATCAGAGCAAACAAGAGCTCCCTGGCAGACTGACCTCACAAACAGCTGCTGGATTTTCTTCACCTTGCCGTTCTAGGAGATGAACAAGTTGATATTCACCATAGGTTTCTTTCAGAGTCTCACTTTGACATGTCCAGATGAGCATGAGATCATCATAATCTTCCAACCTACAAGAAAGATTATGTCATCTCATAAAGCTCTGCCAATAATGGGTTCCAATACTCCTCTACTACTCCATTACTATATGGAAAAATAGTACCAATACCTGTTCCAAAGCCTGCACCCACAAATAATTTCACCTAGGACACATCCCCAAAGCACTCTAAAGTGCAAATCTCAGCACCAGAGGAGACACAGAACCACCCCCAAAAGGCAGCACGACCCAACTAAGATTTGGATTGCCCAATGGAGATGATTCTCTTTCCCTAACAAAATACAAGGGAAGCCCAGTTTAAAGTTCTCCTGCCTAAGGCACCTCAGGCCCAGGGCTTTAGGTCTCATTTGAAATAATTATATTCACTGAGCTCAATCATCAGGTGATTAGAGTAGGCAGAGATCTCAAAAAGCTACATCAGTGTAATTTAGAAAATCAATCCTTATAAAAAAAATAAAGAAAATAGTGCCTTGGTGTACAAGAACAGAGTGCTGGGCAGTGGCTTGGTGAGTGGTGCTACCCACAGCAGTGCCAACTCTCCCAGCACACAGAGCCATTGTGCTTAGGGAAGGTTAAGTTCACCCTCCACCACTGAAAAAGATACATAAGCCAAAGTGCCATTCCCACATCCCTCTGCCTCAGGAAAGGCTCCAAAGAGCCAGCCAGGCTCTGCCCTCCAGCCTGCACTCCTCGACAATGTCCAGCCACTCCAAGGTGCACTGGTGCACTCATACAGACCCCAAACTGCACGGATTTTTATCTAAACAGGCAACAGCGACTCCTTCCCATTAAACTTCTGTTGCTACTTGGGACCAATGCAAGCCTAAAGCAGTCCCAGCGCTTTTCCCAAAGCAGTGAGAGAATTCCTCAGTCATACATGCTGGGCCCGTGGCATGAAGGCTGAGGGCAAACCCGCTCCCGCACAGAACAGCTGCCAGTAACACACAGCCACCTGTACTTGTGTCTCGGAACACGCTGGGATTGAGCTGTGCAGCCAAAGCAGCCGGTGCGGTCTGTGCCGCCCCCGCGCGGCCCCGGCAGGATGGGATGTGCAAACCTCCTGCCCGCAGAGCAGGGCACACCTGCCGATCTCCCCGGGCCTCTGTCCCAACACCTGTCACCTGGAGATCACCGTTCCACAGAGGCGGGGATTCAGGAACACAGAACGAACCGGTCCGCAGCGCCCTCTTTACAGGTTTAGGGATTTGGAGCAAGCATTAAAGTTAACATAACTGGGCAAAAAGGTTCTGTTTCTCACTGTATCAATCACAGTCTGAGTTCCCAAGCACTGCCTGACTCCAGTGCAGGATGGAAGGATCAGTCTTGTGCTCTCTGGATTGTTTTGCTGCTCCTACACACCAGAATGGATGTGACCTCTGAGTAAGATCACCTTTCTACCTGGGGCTAGGGACCTCTTGGATTTTGACCTTGTTCCTGCCTTCTTTTCCTCCTCAGGCCATCTGTCAGAGCTCTCTTACTCCAGTTACACTGAATGTTACAAGTCTGCTCCAGCCCAAACAATCCTGCAATTCTTGTTGCCCCCACCACTGGCCACAGCCTGGGACACCCAAGGGGGGTCTGGAGGTGGCTGGGATGGGATGGACAGTGACAGACCCACTGCAGAAAGCAGGCGAGGCAGCACCACAAGCACCTGACCAGCCAAGGCTCTCCCCAGTTACAGTACTTCTGTCTGCCTAGAGTTGTAATTAATTTAATTACAGTTTTTAAGTTCAGAAGACTAACTCAAGAAACCAATGAGACGAATGTTGTCACTGCCCACTCAGAGCTGAAAACAGCTGCTGGGGACAAACTTCCAAGCCCCACACTTTGCCATCCTTTTACACCATTTAAGTGAGAATCTTTATTGTCATGAATTATTTTAAAAAGGAAAAAGTACAGAAAATATAGCACACCATCAATTATTTACCTGTAGAATTAATTAAAAAAGATGCAACTAAAATGAAGTTCCAAGAGCAGTAAAACCCTGTAAAAACTTACAGTTGCTTTCCTCCCCCTTCACAGGCAGTATCCCAAGGGAAAAGCTGCAGTGTGGTTTTCTATTATCAGAACTTCACTACTGCAACATAACTAATTAGTACAGCAAATCTGCTAATGAGCTATCAAACCTCAAAAAACCCAAATCAACACAGTGGTAACAGAATGAGACTGTACTCTGTTTGTGGGGTGGGTAACAGACACACACCCCCTCCAAAGGGAGGTGTGCTGAGTGCTCCAAGTGTCCCCATGGCATTCTGCTCCATGCTCCAAAGTGCAGACAGCAATTCCTGGAGACTGACCCTGTGACAGTCAATGAGCCCATTCATCTCCCTGCACATTAACTGCAGAAACACCACCATTCTCATATTTTTATACATTTATTATCTTTCACCAGTAACATAGTCTTAAAGCTAAAGAAACCCTCTAAAACTCAGTAGCTTACCAATACAAAACCACAAAACAACCTCCTCCACTGCAAGCACAAGCACCGAGCTTCAAATCTGTGACTCATTCACAGTACAAACCCAAGAATGACAAGGTCTAAACAAGGTATCAGCAAAGACCTTAAATATGCAAGCTTAGCAGGCTGAGTTCTGGTGCACACCACTGATATATCTCACATTACAAAGGCCAGATGGAGAGTAACCCCAAAACTGATGGTTAAGCAAAGCATCAGTTCAGAGCTGCATTTCCCCCTCTACAGGCAAGGGAAGAGGAACAGATGACCCTAATCTCCTCTCCCTGCCCCAGAACGTGTTGCTAGGCAGGTGGCTGGGGACAGCTCTCACACATGAGTCTCCAAGGGCTGCACTGGCTGTTACTATGGATGCCAGTGAAGCACAGAGGTGAATGCAGAGGGAAAGGGAAGGCAAAGCACCTTCTGCAAAGAGAAATTAGCTTACCCAGGGTCTATTGATGGACAGTATTGAAATCTGAATTTTATATCACCAGATACTGTGTAATTTAAGGGGAAAACCAGATTTCCAGATAGTTTTCTAATAATAAAAGAACTAAAGTAGTTTAGTATTTGTAACAAGTTACAGAAATCCCAGAAAACATGGTATGACTTATCAGAAATATTGGTATAACCTAACTAACAGTTCCAGTCACATAAAAAATACTTCCATTGACAATATCCAATGGCCATCAAAAGAAAGAATTCAATTAAAACTAAAAGACAAACATAATAGTTGGAATCAAGACACATGGGAAGACTTTAAACCCCCAGGAACTAATTCACCTACTGATACCTTCTCAGTATTGACATCCACTCACCAGCAAGTGTTAGACAACTCAAAGGAAATACTCAAACAACTGTACATAGTATGAAAAGTTTCATAAGATATTGAAATATCCAGAGCTACAGCAGGATGGTGTGAAGTGACAATGGTCACTCCTTGGGCCTTTTTCTTAAAGTGCTCAGAAGTAAAGCAACAGGATATTGTAAACATGGACTAAAACTATTGCATATATAAACTAGAGGAGCAGAAGCTGCAGGTTTCTTCAGAATCATTGATGAAGTTAAGCATGTGCAATAAAACACCTCACACACGTGTTTCTGTCAGAATCCAGCCTGAGCTGGCAGCATGAATCAGCCCAGGAACAAATGGGCTTTACCAGGCAAAGAAACATGAGTTCTGTCCTGCATGGAGATATCAATACAGACCCCAGACACACATCTATATACAGCATCCCAAGAATGTGCTTCTCCCTAAGCTTCACTTTCCACTACAGGCACCAGAAATGCTCATTTAATCATAACTGATACATAGCCACAAAGCAATACTTACATTTAGAACATGAAAAAGCAACTCCAGAATAAATCAGAATCAAGTAAAATTACTGCTTCATAAAACATTACCATACCTGCACTTTTCTCACCATGAAGAGAAAAACAAGTGACACAAAATGTGATAGATAAAAGTTCTATTTCAACCACACTACAGGGAAGCATTGCCACAGTAACCACAGAGAAAACCAGCAGAACCCCAGGATTTCCCATGTCCTGGACAACACAGGCACAGGCAGCTGT
Organism: Xiphorhynchus elegans; assembly: GCA_013401175.1. Lineage (NCBI taxonomy): Eukaryota > Metazoa > Chordata > Aves > Passeriformes > Dendrocolaptidae > Xiphorhynchus > Xiphorhynchus elegans. The sequence goes on along the minus strand of VZUH01087769.1, from coordinate 30,647 downwards.
GCTGAGAGGAAAGAGAACATTCAGTCTCACTGTTTCAATGACATTTATGACTGGGATCCCCCATCAGGAGTAAGGCTCTGCTAGGGGCACACTGCATAAGCCTATCATACCTTTGCTCCAAACTGGGGCCATCACAACAGATGACACAATGGAAGGAGAAAAGTGTAACCCCATGATTTTCTTAAGCTCCCTCAGCAAGGCCAAGAAGGCTGCTTGCCTGGAATATAGCCAGAGCCAAGGTATAGAGCACTTCCAGAGGAAAGAATGTATGGAAGAGGATTACTCTTCAGGCCTGAATGACTACTGGAAATAGGGATTCCCTTCTCTTATTTAATTCTTTCAGATAACAGGCCTTTGTATCAGGCTTTGCTTAACTGTTCAGCATGCCATAAGCAAAAATTAAAAATAAGTTGGAAGAGGCTTCAAGAAACCTGGAAACTACAGGCACTCTCTAAAATACAGTGGTGCAATTCAGCCAGCAGATCACAGAATAAAAAATCACCAACAAAAAAGCATCTATATAGCAAACTAGTTTTACGAAAACTACAATTGATCTTGTGATGGAGTAGAACAAAACTAGCATATTCCTAGAACTGCTTAATTAGGTTGTCAGAGAAAACCACAGCAGCTGACCTAGGATACTGATACCTAGGATCCTGATGCTGCAAACCAAAAAGAACACTCATCACATTGGACCCCCCAGATGTGCTCAGAGAAGCAGAGGGGAGAAGCTGCCTTACCTGGCTCGGCGCACATAGAGCCGGGGGTGACACCAGTGCCTGGCACACACAAACAGGGTAAACTCTGCACCCACAGCTGAACCCTCAGCAGGTGTCATCACTTCAAAGACATTCTCCATGTCTGGCTCTGGGAATGACAAAACCCTGTCAGAGGCACAGACACTTCACTGTGTAAAGCTTTAAAAACAATCAGCAAAACTGTTTGAGGATAACGGAGTTTCAAACTTCAGGTTTGGAGCACTTTGCCATCTGCAGTTCAATCTAACCAATGAGGCTAAAATGACAGCACTATAAACAGGTGAGAGAATAGCCAATGGAGTCAGCTAATTAATCCAGCATTCCAAACCTGAATGAACTTCAGAGCAATCAGAAATTGGTAGCATTAAACCCCTGTAAAAATAATACAGCCAATTCTCTATGCCACTGGAAAATCTCTTCAGGGCTTATGATGCTGAAAGGAAGCTGACATTTGTTGCTGGCTGGGTTTGACAAAGCCCCTCATTTGGGTCTTTTAGCACAGTTTGGAACTATATGCCTAGAAACTGGCCTATCAGAGAAGGTTCCAGCTCACTTCTGGAGAACTCCAAGCAAGAAATCAGTCATTAAGTGCATGCTTGGTTTGTTAGTCTGAATTCAGGGCTGAAATTCCAAGCCAGGTGCTGTTCTTTGATTAATATGTGCATTCTCCATCTTTGTATCTGTGTTCTACAAGAAACAATGAGTTTCCTTCCCTGCCTCCAGCTGCCCCTCTGAGTCTCACCTGTGTCCTCTCCCCAACTGTACTCACTTGGCTAAGAGAATGTGCCCAATTTCAATCTCTTGGTTCTGTTCAACTAGAACCCTTCCCAAAACTTGCAGGAGCTGATTTCAGAGATCTTTAGTCCTGTTTCATGTCCTGTTTATGGCAAATGTAAAGACTGGAGGAAACAGCCAAAGCACTGAAGGGCTGCTGAGTGAGCACAGAACCACAGATACCTCCTACACAAGGGATCCTCACAAGAGGATCCTTTCAGATTGTGTTTTCCACGTGGTTTGAAAGTGACAGATGTTCTCAATATTAAAATAAAATTTAAAAAACCCACAAAGTTCATAGTGCATATTAATGAGACTTGAAATAGTTCTAATTTCAAAAATAAAACTGTTAAATTCTTACCTAAATTCTCCTCAGCTGGTATGAAAAGAAGTATAAACTGCAGTTCTGGCAGTGAGATGAAAACTCTCCTGGACAAATAACACAAATCTATTCAGTTTTTCATCATTACACCCATCAATTACACCAACACAGACAACAGCTAATCTTTTAATATATAAATCCTTTTTTCTCCAGTGTCTTTAATCTTTCTTTATAAGCCTACATGGCCCAAAAATTAAAACATTTCTGACAAATAAGATCAAATTAAGTTCATCTGGGCACATTTTTACTGGGTTTTTTTCCCTACCTTATTTCTCTCTAATTTCCTAATCCTGAGATTTCAAACATCTTCCTTTTTATATCAGTTCCCCAGTGGTGACCTATTAAAGATGCCAGACCTGGCATCTGGCTTGCTGTGACAAACTGTCAATTCAACAGCAGCAGCACCAAGTGCAGCTCCCTGTTTATGCACAAGATTCTGAGTTACACCAAATAACCTGAGTTAACACATTGTGCTGCTTTTGCTGTAGTCTGCAGCCTTACCATGTAATCAGTAGCTAACAAACTAGCCATAAGTTACCTGGGAACAGGTGTATCCTATAAACATCTGCAGCTTTCTGCTCACTCACATGCTTTGATTTCAACCAGTGGAAATGTAGAAAAGAGAAAAATCAGGCTGCCTTGCAAGTGCAGTACTATTTCTGTGGGAAATGACAGTATAGCTGAAGCTGAACAGGGTGTGACAAGTGTGCTCTGAACTGCCACAGCTTGGTTTCTGAGCCACCATGCACTGATCAATACAAGGTGATGTTTTACTGCCTTCTGAGACACTTTAGAGATGTTTCCTTTAGAGCCAGTGCTCAGCTGAAGGCACCTGTAAATTCCAGAGCCTCTCCAAGCACTGGCAGCAGTGCCCCTGTTCCACCACACCAACTTACACAGGAACTCACCTCACAGTTTCTTGTGAACATCTGGCTGTGTACTCTTCCTTTGCCACAAACAGATGCACAAACAGTGTGTTCAAAGGCTACAAGACAAGGAATGAAAGCCTACACACCATGCAGCTAGTATTTATTACATCAACCTAAGTATTAACACACATTTTTATTTCCAGCATATATGATCTGCACTCAAAGGAGCAGCTTCACAAAGTAACTTCAAAGCATGTGTGGATTAAAGTACTTTTTATATCATTTTGTGCTTCTGCAACATTTTTACTTTACACTCAATTTACTATTGTTTGACTGCAATATATACTGGACACTTCATATTAAACAGTATTAATTATAGACTACCAACATTTAACCACAATAATTAGTAACTCAATCTTAACATTTGGCTGATACAGACATTCTTTTGGGGTTAAAAAAAAATCAAACCCAAAGCTGACACACTTTCCATAATCCTAAAATATTCTTTCTTTAAAGGTAATATAAAAAACTGCAAATCTTAAGACTGTATCATTAGGCACATTTAAATACCCAGGCAGAAACAGGGCAGACTAACAGACACCTTTATGCCTCCAGTTAACCTGGAAAACCCCTGTGCTGGAAGGGCAAGGACTATTAATTCAACTGTTCTCCTGCATATTAATGTGCTGGGTGAACAAAGGCCTACCTGTAGATAAAATATTCCTACCAAAAATACTTAAAATGGGAAAACCTGAAGTCTTCTCAATAGTTTAATATTCAACCAAAGTATCACGGCTAGAGTCACCAATAAACTTCAGAGCAGGAATGATTTCAATAGAAGCTGCAGTACCTGGACCAGCACAAAGACAACAGGCTATTGTAACATCTTAAGCCATTTCTAAAAGTCAGGAGTTTTGTTTGTTTCTCAAAAGCAGAAGGAAGAAAAAAATATTTGTTGTTGAGGTCCAAGAGGAGGCCCAAGAAGCCAGATTTGGACTGTAACTGTTTCTGAATAGTGATGGTAACCAGACAATCCTGTAAAGCACCTCTGCTAATTTACTTCTGCACAAGTCAATTCCCAGTTTAGACATTTGAGCTATCTTTTCATGTCTGTGCTCTAGGGAAAAGACCTGTCAATCAGGCAGAGCAGAGAGCAGCAGTCTCCACACCAGCACCAAACCAGCTCACTCCAGCACCAACACACCCACGTCAGCATGAGGATTTCATAAGGAATCAGATCATCACCTTCTGCAGCCTGAATGCCTCGGGTCTACCTAAAACAGATCTTAAATGCCCATGTGTATCTTTCCTAACTGAGCCTTAAATGAAAACTCAACTGAAAATGACACAATTTACTTACAGTGCACTTATGGTTAGTGTAGTTTTTCTGCAGGAATGGTTCCCAGTCAGCCTGGTCAGTGATATTCCAATTTGGATAGTCCAGAAAGGCAGCATGCGCTACAACCTCATTCTTCTCATTGCAGAGTGTCAAAGCAAGATTTGATTTCTCTCTGTGAAAACAATTTAATTTTGCAGAAGTTGAAGAAACTCTACATAGAAAAGCAACTGGCTGTGAATTCAGCCTGCTAGAACAGTAAAATTAGCCATGTTCAAAAGGGTTCCCAGAATCAGGCCTCAAAACTTCATCATCCCTATGTTAATGTGATTCTATTGCTTTGGTTCTAGACAGATTGTTCTGACAACACTTAACACCATTTCTCAGATCCTCCATCATTATGAATTTGAAATACACAGAAACAGAAATCAGAAGGGTCATGGCCAAATTGCAGTTAACACTCCTCTACTACTGTCCCTCCCCAATAACATTTTGGGAGATGGAGCAGGAAGCAGACACTGGAATCTGAAGGCTTCACCAGGAGTTAATTAACTGTACTTCCTCTGAAGTTTTGTGAAAGACTAGTATAGTTAAATCTTGTCCATCATGCTGGCAGCAGTAACCCAGGTTTGCCCAGTCACGTGTATGACAGATGGAAGCAGCTTTTCTTTCCCTTTTCAGGAATAGCAGAAAAAGTCATGATACCACACAATGTAAAGGCTCAGAATGTTTTCTGCCATTTTAAATATAACTTAATTGTCTGAAGTTTCCTGCAAGAAAGGTAATACAAGCCCTAAAATACCATTACTTACAAAAGCAACATGACATCAATCCTTCCAAAGACACCTTCTGTAACATGGCTGAAGAGGCTGATAATGTCTGGAACATCATGTGATTCTGTTCTTCGCACACTGAGTCCTTCTGTGTTCCTGTTCTTGCTTGTGGTGGTCATCTCAGAGGCTGCAACAAGAGCAAACACCAACATTGCTGCTCTGGGGACTCCACTGCAATCCACTGAGCAGAGTCACTTCAGATGGACTCTTACAAAATAAAACTAATAATTGGTGCGGTTCCAGTGGATTTAGGTGCCTGGTTCCTGTATACCTGCACAGACATACACTGCCTGCACATACAGACAGGATGCAAACAAAGCACACATGGAAATGCAGCAGGCAGTCATCCTACTCTCTGGATCCCACACAGGGAATAAATGGCTTTAATAGGCTACAGATGCCTTTACATTTATTCATTTATGGGCATTTGCATGCTAGCCATCAGAACAGCGCCTGCAGGCTGAGAGGCTCAGCTGGGGACAGTCAATTAAAAAATTCTGATTAAACAGCAGCTTCAGGTGAGTTAAGTGTATATTGTCCAAAACTGCTCCTCAAATTTCTTTCAGAGCCAACAGCAGCCCTTACATTTCAAAAGGAATTGAAAGTTTCATGGCTTTCCTGCCCAGAAGAAAAACGGGTTTTGTGATTCCACGTTCACAGGTGCCAGGCATGAGAGATTTATTGATCTGCCCAGCAACTTAAGAACACACAGGGGCAGGAAATATTCAAACCACCTGTGAGCGGGCAGCAGATCTATTCAAACCACCTGTGAACTGGGCAGCAGATACATTCAAACCACCTGTGACCATCCCCTCAGTTCAAACCACCTGTGAGCGGGCAGCAGATCTATTCAAACCACCTGTGAACTGGGCAGCAGATACATTCAAACCACCTGTGAGCATCCCCTCAGTTCTAACACCTTTCAGCTGTGTGTCTCCTCAATATTGCAACTCACTGCGATACAATTAACAATTAGGCTTTCTGCAGGTTCTAAAATACCCGCGTAAAATAGAGCATTAGTAACTCAAAAAAAGTTAAGATAAGCAACACACTGAGACTAGCAGAGCATTTTCACCAACCTGCCAAACACAAGAGCCACTTCTAACATTAAACCCCATTACTAGGCACTACAGACCCCAAATAAAATGCAGTAACAAGAGAAATCACTGGGTTTGTACCCTTTAAGTACAGAGAAAGTCAAAGGCACTGCTACATCTCTCACAAACAATACATTTAGGTGCCAGCCCAGGTCTCAGCCACTCCAATGTACAAACAGGTTCTGGAACCAACCCTCTGCGACCTGGTGCCTATTCCGTATATTAAAAACAAACAGAACTTTTTAAACCATCATTAATGAACTGAAACCCAGTACTAAAACAATCTCAACTCAGGAAAACAGTTTGCCACGTTTACACATTCGACTTAACGCGTTGAAAAAACACCTCCCCGTTCACCAGGAGCTCCTCTAAACACCCGTGCTGCTCTGGGTGACAGAAAAAGGGATTCAGTTCATTAATGACTGCGGGGGACACGGGCCCCGGCCCTGAGGGGGGCACACGGGCCCG